>RCUC01162292.1:0-198445 GCA_003697995.1 Taxidea taxus jeffersonii | reverse complement strand
CAAACAGGAAGATTATATTTAACAACAACAAAAAACTCATCCTGCTTTGGTTTTAAAATTTGAATTGATTAAGATGAAATAAATGGGAAGTTCTGTTCCTGATTCCTAAGAGCCACATCTTCTGTACTCAGCAGCCATGGCCTCAGACAAAGGATAATTCTAGAGCCCCAGCTCTCCAGGTATGATCCACGGTCCCCTGGGGTCCTTGGGACATTTCCAAGAGGTCTTTGGAGTCAAAACTATTTTTGTAATAATGCTAAAAAATGTGGTTTGCCATTTTCCACTTTTCTTCTCTCTGAAGTGGAGACACCGTAGTTTTCCAGAGGCCCAAGTGACACATAACACGACAACAGACTGAACACCGACTCAAAGGGAGTCAGGAGTGTCCTGTTGAGCCAGATACTGAAGAGATGGGCTAACATGTAAAACAACATCCCTCTTCTCCCTCAGTGTTTTTATTTTGAAAAATCATTATTTTTCCTGAATGGGTACTTGTCTACTCACATAAGGAGAAAATGATCATTTTTAAATGAATTACTGAGTAATTAAAAATTTCCCCAATTTAATTTCTGATGTAGCAATTATTGATAGATGTAACTCTCAAAACCAAAAGCTCTTTGAAGTTCTCCATAACTTCAAACTGTTTAAGAGGGCTTTGAGGACAGCTTTCTAGAACCTGCCTGCCACTCCAGCCTTGCAGCCTGGGGTTGGCCCAGGCTTTGTTTGTTTGCATGAAATTACGGTTCCAGACAAGATGAAGCAGATGTACCTCTTCCTAGTCCTCGGGCTCAGTACTTCTAAAAACTCTGGATAGTATATATAACACAAACTTAAGAAGACTCTGAAAGGTAAAGTGAGGCAGGGGAGGGACCTCAGGACTCAAAGGATGCTGCCTCATCAGGTGGTGTCAACAGAGGGTTAGTAGGGAGCCTGCACTCCTGTCAAGGATAATGGGGCACCCACCCCAGCAGGAACAAACAGTTGAATGGGGGGCCTGGACTTCCATCCCTGCCCCCTGGTGCGAAGGAGGAGGCACCCCAGCCTCCTCAAATGGGGTCTGCTTAAACAGGAGATGGAAATGAAATCTAAAGTCTTGTAACCTAGTACCTAAAACATCCAGGATAACAATTTGAAATCACTCGTAATGTCAAGAACCAGAAACATCTCAACTTGAATGACAAAAGATAATTAACAGACACCAATACTGAGATGACAGAGATTTTGGAATTATCTGATAAGAATTTTAAAACAGCTATCATAGAAATGCTTCCATGAGCCATTGTAACGTGCTTGAAATAAAAGAACAAATAGAAAATCTCAGCACAGAAATATAAGATGCAAAGAAGAATCATATTCTCTGCTTGGACTCTAAAAGAACCCCTTGCATTTCTGGAATGACTACCCTCACTTTGCTCTTCCTGGAACACTGATCTCTAATGTCTTCTTTTAAAACCCTGCTTGTCCTGGATGTTACCTCTTCTGGGAAGCCTTCCCGGTAGCCATGCCCCTTCCACTCAAAGTATCCATCACCATATCACTTAGATTCAATGCTAATTGTTGTGTCATTTGTTCCCCCCATGCTCACCAGTCTAAAAACTTGACAAAAGAGACTGTGTCTTATCCCAAGTGCCTGGCATCGTATCTGGCATACAATGAACACTCAAAAAAAAAAAAAGTTTGTTGAATAAACGAATAAATCAAGAATAAATGGGAACTTTCCAGTGGTTCTCTCCTTCCTATTCAATACAATTAGGATCTGGGGCCTGGCACTCAGTGTGTTACTGCTCACCTCCTGCCTTGCACTTTGTTGTGTTGTTGTCTGTCTAAAGGTACTGATAGTATTCTCTTCGAGATTTAAAACTCTGTGAGTTCCAATAAACTTGGACCTTACTTGTCTTTGCTTCTGTCCCCTGAGCCTCGAGCACAGCCCCCTGTTACTCTGAAAACTCAGTTTTGTTTTCTGAGATAAGAGTCCTTGCTTCATTGGGTTTCTGTGAATATCAAATAAAATACACTGTTTAAATTTTGGTATTTGAAGGAATACACAGAGAGACCAAGCCCTGTTAGCTGGACCTTCAAGACCTCTTCTGTTCCATTTCCGCTGTTCTCTCCCAGCTCCCAGCTGTGATCCTTCCTCTGGTTATGATCAGCCCACCTGCCCCCCTCCCTTCTGCTCTCTCACCTCTCTAACCCCATTCTCTACTCAGCGGCCAGTTTCACCCTTTAAAAACACAAGTCAGCTCATATTACTTCTCTGCTCAAAACCTTCCAGTCGTTCTCCATCCACAGCTAAGAGCCAAATTCCTTACCGAGGCCTAAAAGGCCTACTGTGATGGCCCACTGAGGCCCCCTGCACTCGCTCTGATGTTGCCTTGGCAACCTTCTTGCCCTCCTTCATGGGGGCCTTCTCAAACCTGGCCGAGGTTTGCACCACAGAGCTTTGCATTTGCCATCTCCCCGGCATGGCATGATCTCTCCCTCATTTCTCTCAAGTGATCTATGCTCTCAATTCTCATCTCCGTGGGAGTGACCACTGTATGCTAAGTACCGACCATCCCTCTCAATCATTTTGTATTTTTCATAGATCTTTGTACAACCTGAAAACATAGGTCTTTATTTACTTAGATAAATGTGTTTTCTTATTGTCTTTCTTCTCCACCAGAATCATAAGCTCTGCATGGATTTGTTCCTGCTCTGTCCCCAGCTCCTAGAACAGGGCCGATCCCCAGGAAGGTGTGTTTCATGAGACTTTTGGAATGAATCAAGGTTGGCCATGAACTCCTTGGGTAGGGGCTTTTGGAAGAGAAGCAGCATCCTGTTGCCCAATATTGCTTACCTGCTACTGCATGTGCGTGAAGAGGAAGTGTGGGGTTGATCCACCTGGAGGGGATGGGATGGGGATGTCCCACATACTGGGACTCAGAGGACAACTGTGTTTATCCATTCAGATGCAACTAGGGCAGAAGACACTTCTGGGTATGCTTTCCACAACAGACTATGTGACACTCCAGTTCATTCCCTGAGGCTGGCTATGGGCACAGCAGTGGGAGCCGAGCCTCACAGCTTCCCTTGATCTCCAGTCTCTCCTTTGTCCCAAGACCTCGGGACCTGCTAGGCTGTCCAGGCATGGGAGCACATGTTGATAAAAGGCTCTAGAGGTGAAGCCCCAAACCTATTCTGACCCTGCCCTCGCCAGCCTCATGACATCCAACTGGAGGAACCCTGAAGCCTGGTGGAAGCTTGGGATAGTAGGATAAAGGGAAGAGGTTCGGGTGCAGGACACCAGAGTTCCAGGGCATCTGGGCAAGCCAGCCATGTCTCCTCTCTGGGCCTTAGTTTGTCTTTAATGTGACATAGGGAGTTCAATTGCATGTGTCTCTAAAATCCTCTTCAGCGGTGACTTTTCATAGTTGTATGAGCCTCATGTATGAGATCTACTGGACTAGGCTCTTTAAGGGTGGGGCCGCCAGGAAGAGAATCCCCACAGAGAAACAAGGGAACTGAGTTGAGTGGTAGGAGCCCAGCATGGCCAGCAGGTGGAGCCATTGCTGCACTAGGGTGCTCAGGCCAAAGGTGGGAAAGTTTTTAAACAAGCTAGGAGTCCTTCAGAGCAAGCTGTCCAGGCACCACAGAGAACTAGATGCCACGGCACCCTCTACACACACACAACACACACACAACACACACACACACACACAACACACACACACACCACACACACACACACACACACACACCACACACACACACACACACACAACACACACACACAACACACACACACACACACACACACACACCCCTACCTCCCAAAGCCTACATCTGTGGACAGACTCAGGGTAAAAAAACGATAGCATGTTGCTAGGCCTGAGGCTGGACACGTTTCAAAGACCCAGGTGCTTTTTCTCCTCCTCCCACCTTTCCCAGGAGCTTGTACCCTGTACACCTCTTCTCCCTGCCCTCTGCAACCTGCCAGACCCCATTGGGTCACTCTCACGGCAGGACGTCACTAGATGGAGGTCAAATGGCTTCTCTTTCCAGATGACTGTCTCCCCTTCCTGCCACCCCTGAGGGTCAGCCTCACCTTCTAGGGAAAGTTCTAGATCTCATTCCTTGCCCCTCCACCCCTCGCCCTGCCCCCTGAGTCCTGCAGAGGAACCTGTGGTGAGAGCAGTTGGAGAATAGCTAGGGGGAAGTTGGGGTGGGGGGAGCACTAAAGGGAAAGGTCTGGCTTTGGCCAGATAAGAATGGAAGGATCCTTTGTTTGGCCCCAACTGCCTCTGCCACTGTTGACACACTTGGGGGTGTTTCCTGAAGCTACTGTGCAGTGTCTGGCAGGGCTCCCTCCCCACTTCCTATGGGGGGGGGCGTCTGGGGGCTGCCCTTGCAGATGTGTTTGGAGTGAGGCTGATGTCTTAGTGCTGAAGGCAGAAGCCACCCCCTCTTGGAGCTGGCCCCCAGGTCTCTAGAGCAGAAGCTGCCTGCACCAGCCTCCCCTGCTCTGCTCCCAGCTCGAGGCGGAGAGGGTGCGGTAATCCACAGGCATGGGGCTCCTTCTCTTGCTCATGGATATTTTGCATACAGGGACCAAAGTGTGCCACTTCTCTGAGAGGTGCTCACAGAGGCCCCAGCTCCTGTGTCCTCCACACCACCCCCCCTCCATCCTGAAGGCCCCTGCTACACTCTGGTCTGGTCTTTCTTTCTAGGACTAGAAATAGCTTGCCTTTCTGTGAGGCTCCTCCAGCTCCCCACATGGAGGGAGACTTGGTCAAAGAACAGCACCCTGGTTTTTGCCTGTATCCCCTGAGATGGGCCCACCTCTTCACCTCCGTGGCATTCAGACACAGCTCGCTGCGAGAGCTACACAGAACAGATGTGTCTCAGTATCACTTTAATTACAGTATTTACACACCATTTTGTATTCTGAAATAAAATCCACCCAATCTTCCTATCTCTGGAAAATTCTATTTCCAACCGTCATTGAAACCAGGATCCCCGCTCACCCCTCTGGAAAAAAAACAAAAATGCAAGTAAGAACCCGGGCCACCTACAGAGGCAGCGGCTTGTGATGAAGGCCCTCTGGAGTTGTCGAGGGGACCTGACTACATGGGGGTGCAGAGCAGTGAGGGTCTGGGGTGGGGGAAGCAGAGACAGAAAGGATTCTGCTAGGAGACTGAGTCCACAGCTCACCCCAGGAGTCAGGGGGAGGAAGGAGGAAGCCATCCAGATCAGAGGATGAGGCCAAGACCCAGCCTCCTAGCAAGGTGCTTCCACAGAGATGCATAGGTCAAGAGGCTTGGCTCAAAGATCTGGTCCCATGTTCCCGTCCACTTGGACCCACAGGGAGAAACAGAGGCCCAAGATGAGACTCTGTGAGCCCCAGAGAGACAAGGACTGAGCCATTCCCTCTCCCTCATTTGTCCCCAAAGGTAGGAATGCACGTGTCCATGCACCCCTACTCTGTCTTCCAAACACAGACGCAAGACATTGTTCAAAACTTGGAGCCTCCTTCCAGGCTCAGCCAGAAAACAGTGCAGGGTTCTGTACGTAGATGTGGGAGTAGAAGGTGTGGAGCTCAGGGGAGCCTGGAGAGCAGGAGGGAAGCCAGTGCCTGAATCCACAGTGACTTGGCATGGGCATAAGGGAGACAGTTTAAGACAACAAGTCTTGATGGTTATATCATTACAAAAGACTGGGTACACTGGGTTGCTTTGGTTTCTCTAAATTAGAGAAGACAGACATGAGAAAGAAACAAGAAAATGCAAAGCCTCCTGGGAGGAAACTGTAGCCCAGAAAAGCCCATACTTCTCCTGGGAGTTCTTTTAATAAGGCAGAGAGGAGGGAGAGGGAAGAAGCTCATGTGTGAACGATGCAAGATCGTCCCCTACTCCCCCCAACCCTGGTAGCTTCTGTGCACTTTGGAATTTCCCCTTCACACCTTTGCTCAAAGTAGACCAGATTCTAGGCTTAGTGAGCTGAACGTCAGAAAGGCAGGGGTCACCTCCCGGTCCCCCCAGGGGGAGAGAACCCCTCAGCCTGGTGCAATGCGGGGCCCCAGGCACAGCCTCTGAGGGTGCGCGCAGCAGTAAAGGGTAGAATGTAAGGGGTGGTAGCTCCAGCA
The DNA here is from genome assembly GCA_003697995.1 of Taxidea taxus jeffersonii. NCBI lineage: Eukaryota > Metazoa > Chordata > Mammalia > Carnivora > Mustelidae > Taxidea > Taxidea taxus. Next base: position 192,324 of record RCUC01162292.1, on the reverse strand, counting down.
TTGAGGCAGCCTATTGTCAGGTGCAGGGAGGGGCTCCTTCCCCAGACCCTGCCCAGCCTCACCCCACCCAGCCGAGTCACAATTCCGTATCAGCCACCACGTGTTGTCTTGCTGAATGGCCGTTTCTGGATGTGGCCTGGCCGGTCCCGTTCTCCTGAGCCCCTCGGTTCACACTGGCCTTTCCCTGAGCCTCAGGGGAGGACCCAGGGCCTGAGCTATAGCCCTGGCCTCCACCGTTCTCCGTGTAATAAGGGTCTTCGCCCTAGACAGTGTATAAATAAAGTCTGGTAAGCAGGGGAGTGAGGTGGGGATGGGGGTAGGGGGAGGAAAAGAGGGGGGTTGCAGCTGCATGTGCAGACTCCTTCCTTCCTGAAGAGCAGTCAGGGTTCCAGCTCCTAGAGGAGAAAGGACAGAGGAGAGGCACCACACCGTGCCACCACAACAATCACCAGCTCCCGCCAGCAACCAGGCAGTCCCCAGGATGGGATAACCTCCCCAGAATAGGGAGCAGGCTGAGGCCAAGAGTCAAACCCCAGCCTTCTCCCCCACATCCAGAACAGTTCAAGAGTAGATTTTCCTATTCTGTGTCCCCTTCTTGTGAGCTGGATGGGACCCATGGGCACTTAATATGCATGCAAATAAGTGCGGCTGATTTAGCAGCCTGTTCTGGTCATACCCAGCTAAACTATGCCAGGCAAAATCAGAAACAATGACAGGAGCCCTCCGTTGCCCCAGTGAGCAGGTGGGCTGACCCCCTTAGTGCCCCCTCCCTAATCTGTTCCATATCACTCAGCTTCATCACGGTAATGTGCATGAATGCACGTCCACGAGTGAGGGCACAGAAGTACCTTTTCTGGGATTTCTCCTCCCCCCCACTTCATGACATTTGTGGACTGCCCCAGAAGGCCCCTATCTTCCCCATTTTCTTTTCCCTGGACCCCCAAACTGACCAGCCTTTCTCCTGTGGGGCTCCAGCTACGACGGTTCATCAGGAAATAGCCAGTGGTTCCCAAGATAGCCAGCAGGATCCCTGAGGTGACCAGTGCAATCAGGGTCTTGCGGGAATAGCTCTGGTGGCTCCCAACATCTTGTTCGTTGAAGCCATGGATCCCTAGCTGGAAGGGAAGACACAGAAAAAATGGACCGTCCCATGTGGGATGTGAGTTCTGGAGCCCATGCTAGACCAAAGAGTAGAGAAACACAAAACTTTGATCTCAGGGATTTTTCTAAACAGGATTTAAGACTGACATCTCTTGATCAAGCTGCACCATAAAATTCTGGTTCAGGCACAGAAAGGTAAGGACTGTCAGGGAAGGATGGAGAGATAGGAAAGACAGGTCTAGAAAGGGGAATTGCTTTCTCCCCTACTCGAGTGAATTCCCCTGACCCAGTCCTCCCTCTGAGAATTCCCATCATCTTAGAGAACTTACCTTTTTCAGGGCAGTCTGGTGCTTTTTCAGAAGCTGGAGCTTACTGGAAAGTTCTAGAATTAGAAACAGGGGCTGCTGAATCGAGAGGCTGGAAGAGCTATGCCCTCCTGTGATGTTCTAGATGACGGTCTGATGGCCAGGATGGTCCATCCCAAGAGAGCCTCTCCCATAGTTAGCTCTTCTCCCTAGCACCTGTGCTCTTTAAGCTCAAATACTAGATCTCTATTCAGGAACCACGAACTTCAGCCCCACTCCCTCCCTAGACCCCAAGACAGAGGCACCCCTTACCTGTTTTGTTGGCCAAGACTAGCAGCAGGCAGTGAGGCCTCACCTCAGACTGGACCAGGAGCAAGGAGCACACCCCGGCCCCAGCCTCAGTCTGCTCCTTCTCACATAGCGCTTGGGTCAGTTCCTCTTCGTTGTCCTTCTTAAAGTCCTCCTGGGAAGACAGAGAGAAATGGCGAGCAGAAGATGAAGTTACTCACGTACCCCGAACTGCATCCGGAGTGTCAGGCAATGATCCTGATTAAAGTCACACTAGTACTCTCTAAATAAGAAGGACCCTTTCTTCCCCCTACAATTATAACTGGAGGGGAAAAAAATCCTGTGAACTGTATACGTGGAAAAATATAATAAGCAAAAAACTCCAGAATTTCGCAGTACCAAAAACATCTATATATCAGTGTCGCAGGTGGCACTGTAAGGGGCCGAGGATGAATTCAGGGAACATTATTGAGGATCGCCCCTGCACACATTGAGTATTTCAAATTAAATTCAGAAGAAATTGCCAATACCAGAAAATATGAACAGCGTGTTAAGGAAAAACCCAAGGGAAGTGAGGAACAGAGTACAAATCTCTGGCTACAGATTCAGGGGCATCGGCTGGGCCCTTCCCTCCCACCCCCAAGGGGGCTCGCCAAGAGCCTGAGTCCAACTGAAAGGGAGTTTTTCTCCCGGCCCCTTTTCCTCATTAACGGCATGGAACCTAGTTTTCCAGGAGGTTCACAGATTTCTCCGGGTCGCTGGTTGGGCTCTCGGACCCAGGAACTCAGCCCCCTGAAGAGGCATCCTCATGATTCTTCCACAGCTGAGTCCGGGGACTGGGGTGAATTGCAAACACTGGCTGTGCGCTTCCAGCTCCCGTTCTCCCAGGATGTGCTCCCGCAGCCTCCGTCGGGCGCCCCCCACCCCGCCCCGCGCAGGAAGGGAACCGAAACCAAGACTCTCCGCTCTGTCCGGATGGCAGATGGTGAGGAGGAAATGCCTGAACCGCTCCGGCAGCTTTCCTGTTCGGGGAAAACTGCGGGCGCGTGCGAGGGGCATCCGACCCGAGCCTCCGTGGAGGAGCGCGCTTCCTGTTTGTGGGGCAGCCGCTCCTTGGAGCCCTCCCAGCTTGGAGAGCAGCCTGGGTATTTTCCTACTGCGGTGGCCGGAGGCAGGAAAACCCAGGATCCTCTGCTCCTGCACAAGGCAAAGTCAGGATTGGATCGAGGCCCCAGCTTTCTTCTCTGAGCTGGAATTAAGGGAGTTGAGTAGGGGCTCCCTGGGCTCGGGTGAGGCCAGAAGAGCAGCGCCAGCTAACCTCCAGGTCTCAGAGAGAGGCGTCCAGAGGGGGCCTCAGGAGGCCCTCAAGAGCCAAGGTCACAGAAAAATGAATTCTCAGGCCACTACTGTTTCACCCCTGAGGGAAAGGTCTCTAAGGAAGTACTTGGATAGAGGCTCTGTTTCTGTAAAAATCTGGTTCTTGGAAAGAGCATTTGTGGTGGGCAGCCTGGACACGGTTGGATGTGATCAGCAGCCTCCTTCTTCTCTAGACCCCTTTCTCTTTCGGGAGCCTTATGTTGCTCCCCTTTGAGCACCACACCCTCCCAAACCATGCCTTCTGGATGAGGAGGAGGACGGACGTCCCGCCCTGGGTGACTCCAGGCTTCTGCAGTCTCTGGTTGAGGTATGTCTCCTGCCTGAGAGAGGCAGAGGGACAAGGGCTCCTGCACAATCTAGACAAAGCCACACAAAATGGCACAAACTTCCTCAAACCACGGAATCTTAAGAAGCTGCACCTCAACCATAGTTACTTCTTCTGACACGTGTGAAGCCTGGATTGTAAGACGCTGGTGAAAATCTCTTCATGTGTATCAAGTGTGTGGGGGGGGCACCTATGAACTCCCCACGGTCACGGCTCTCAGTCTGTGTGCCTGGCCGTGAAAATACATGATGCTTACTATGTCTCCCGGGCTGTTCTGAGTGCTTTACACAGATTGACTCACTTGGGCTTTGCATAACCCTCTGCAACGGGTGTCATCATCCCCCCCGTTTGACAGATGAAGAAACTGAGGCAGAAAGAGACAGGTGACAGAGCTAGTTCCATGGTAGGCACCACGACAAAGGGATCGCTAAAGCGCCTGGACATTCGGAATAGGGTGAGCACACATCAGGGCTGGGGTTAGCAGAAATGTGTCAAAGTACGCCTTGAAGAATGGGGAAAATGTGCTGGAAAGGCCGGTAGGGAAAGGCCTTCAGATGGCAGAGTGGGAGGTGGGGTACCACATAGGAAGGCCACGTGTGTGAGAGCCTGTGACCTTCACAACCTTGGCTATACAAAGATGGAAGGACACCGCCTTCTCCTTCGGATTCCCCATCTTTCAAGACTCCCACCGCCTCCATGAAGTGGTCCTATCTTGCATAGACTGGGCATCAACCTTGCCTCTGCTATTGACTAGGTTCTTTGAAAGTCATGCAACTAGTCTCAGTGTGAGTTTCCTCAGCTGAAGACTGAGTTGTGACCAAGGAGATGCTGTAGGAAGAGGGGCGCACAAGGTGTGTAGACCCTCAGGGGGCACTGAACAAACCGCTTAGTACAGTTACTATTCATGACAGCAACACTACGCCCCTGTCCCCGAGAATCCACACTTTGAGGTTTGATTATATTCTGCCTTACTGTTACAGTCATTTCACTCTGGCTAGACTGTAAGGCTCCTTAGTTGGGGGAGTGGGTGTACATTACATAATTCCATCATCTTGAACCCAGGCTGCCCTATGCATAGCACTAAGCAAACAAAAGAACTCACTGAATTGTTGTTCAACTTAAGGTCCCAACTGGTTTGGCCTCCACACAGGGTCCCTCCACCCTTTGCTTAGTTTCTTGGACTAAATTCAAGGGAGTAACAGTGGCCAGCCTCCCACTTTGGAGTCCAGCAGCATCAGTGAATTGTTTCGGGCCGGAGAGGAGCAGGTGGATCCTGAACAAAGCACAATGCTTCTCCGGAAGCTTAAAATAAACATCCTCCCCCCAGAGAGGCTGTGGGCAGATATCATGGGAGAGTGGGCAGGAGGAAGCCACAGCCTTTGCCATTTTGCTCATGAGAATCAGATTTGTGAGCCTCTAGCCACATCTGCTCACACATGGTACTTTGCAAAAATAATACCGACAATAATAAAGCCATCTAACCTTCCCTGGGTAGCATCCTCAAACTCTGCAAAGACTTCTAACATGTGAAAGAAGCACGTTAAGCACTGGAGTGGGGAGGAGAGGGACAGGTATTTTTTCTAAATGAGCCTTAAGGTTCTTCCCAGTGCTGAGATTTTAGAATCAATTCTCATTCCCCCCCCCCCCCAGTTTATTCTGGAGTGAGTTTGACATTGGAGGCAAAACGTTGTTTTCATTTAGAGGCTAGAGTGAAGGGCCTGCTACAAGTCACACAACAAGGGCACAGCGGGCCAAGGGCAAGGAGTTAGGCTGTCTCTAGATCTCAGGCTCTCTACAAGAGACACACTGTTGGGGCGCCTGGGTGGCTCAGTTGGTTAAGCAACTGCCTTCGGCTAGGGTCATGATCCCAAGGTCCTGAGATCGAGTTCCACATCAGGCTCCCTGCTCAGTGGGGAGCCTGCTTCTCCTTCTCTCTCTGCTACTCTGCCTGCTTGTGCTCTCTCACTCTCTGTCAAATAAATAAATTTAAAAAAAAAACCACTTTATAAAATTCTTAAAAAAAAAAAAAGAGAGAGAGAGAGAGAGAGAGACACTGTCTTCATCTGTCCTCTATCTGTAAGTTATTTTTTTCTGCATGGAAACTGACCTTTAGTGTTTGGGCAGAGGGCAAGGAAGGCATGGGCTGGGGGAGATGATCTGGAGGTTGGGAGCAAACTGCCTTCGATGGAGTCGATGTGACAAAATAAGGGTGATGTGAGCTGGCTGAGTAGATACAGCCTCGGCATAGAAACACATGTGGCTTGGGAGAAAGAAAGGTAGTTCTCAAAAACAAATTCCTGGGCAAATGGCTTGAATAGAGATTCCTCCAAAGAGGATATGCAAATGGCCAATAAGCATATGAAGAGATGTTCAGCATTACCAATCATCAGGAAATGCCCATCAAAATCCCAAGGAGATACCACCTCCTGCTCATTGGGATAGTTACTGTATTAAAAAACAAAACAAAACACGATAAATGTTGGTGAGGATGTGGACATATTGGAATTCTGGTGCTCTGTTGGTTGGAATGCGAAACAGCGCAGCTACTGTGGAAAACAGTATGGCAAGTCTTAGAAGACTTAAAAAGAGATTTACCATATAATGCAGCAATTTTACTTCTGGGTATCTACCCAAAAGAAACGAAATCAGAGCGTTAAAGAGATATTTGTACACCCATGTCCACAACAGCATTATTCACCGTGGTAAAAGGTGGAAGCAATTTCAGAATTCTTTGGTAGATGCAAGGATCCACAAAATGTAGTCTATATGAACAATGGAATATTATTCAGCCTTGAAAGGGAAAAAATTCTGACACTTGAGGACATGATGCTAAGTGATAAAAGCCAGTCACAAAAATATAAAGGCTGTATGACTCCCTTCTCATGAGGTACCCAGAGTCATCAAATTCATAGAGACGGAAAGTAGAATGATGGTGGCCAGGACCTGGGAGGTGGGGGGATGGGAAATGGTTTAATGTGTGTAGAGTTTCAGCTCTGGGTGATGAAGAGTTCTGGAGATGGCACATCAATGTGAATGTTCTTAATACCACCTAATACCACTGAATGGTATGTGGTCTTACGAATGGGTAAGGTGGTACATTTCATGTTATGTATATTTTGCTGCCATTAAAAATTTTCTTAGTGGATTTCCCCTGGATAAACGGGTATAGCCTAAGAGAATAAAGTCATCTCATGTCTTGGTAACTATTTGGGAAACCATAACCACAAAAACTAAATTACCCTTGGCGCCGTGGCAGAGAGAATGAAAGTCAGACTCGGAGTGACAGGGGCTGCTAATGAGGACCCGAAGACGGGGTAGCAGGTGCTTGAGAAGAGCGTGGGGTTGTCTTCCCTCCCCCGGCTGGTAGAGGTGGTTTCTGTCTAAAGGTGAAGGCTGGGGAGCAAAAGGAGAGTGGCTGAGAAATAAGTGTCTGCAGACACACGGACAGAAGACAGGCCTAGGCCTGTCTGATACACACAGTGGGCGCTGCCAGGTTGGATCCTCCGTGCGGCCCAGTGCAGACTAAGCGTCTGGAGGGCTGAGAACAGGCATCTATACTTCTAGTCATGGGCAACACTACCCCCGATGCAGGAGCAGCCAACGTGACCCAAGTACTCAAGGACACAATGCTACGGGAATTCAAGTCCTTCATGCTTCTCATTAGGCTGTGACGAGGATTGAGTTTCCCACGGTTGGAACCAGTGCCTTGAGGCCCTCTGATGCTAAGAGTACAAATGCAACCTAAGGAAAAGGAGCAGGCACCATGCCGCTCACAGCCCCCGGAACAGACTGATCATAGACAAGCGTGCACTAGGGCTCAAGGAAAAGGAATCTGAAACACAGTCGGGAGCTTTGGCCCAAGATTCTGGGCAAGGATTGCTGACTGGGGAAAAGTTACCTTGGGGAGCTTAGGAGGTACTGTTGCTTAGGGGCTGGGGCAGAGGAGCCCTCAGGAGGAAAGGGCTACCAGCAGTGGCAAAGGGACCAGGGAAATGGTAGCAGGGTCTGGTGCCACCATAGAGCTGATTCATCATGAGCGACGCAAAAGCCTTCCTCAGGATGCTGGAGGGCTTGCTGCCTTTCCTCATCCCTACACAGAGCCTCCCCAGATCTCAGAAGGGAGCACAGACCTTCTCAGCTGTGGCCTGAATAGGCCAGACAGTAAAGAACACAGACAGAAAGCAACCACAGCACAGTAAGAGGGGTTATTTCTGGAGTAGCAGTAAGTTTCCAGCACTTGTCTTGAATGATGACCCTAGTTAAGTGTGAACCTCAAAGAGCAATGGACAGATGCTTAGAATGCTTGGCAATTAGTTCTAAATCAGTGGGGAAAAGAAGCAGCATTCTGGCACAGGCCAATGTGATATATAGGAAAATAAGTGCTTAACCAGGATATTACACACACACACACACACACACACACACACACACACGTCACTTTTTTAAAGCTATAATTAGCAAAGGGTTTGGCAATTTTTAAAAAATAAGTAGAGGCGAAAATCAGTATGAGAAACACAGAGTATTACCTGTACATTGTACATTCATGTTTGAGTTCACTATTTTGCAAATTGCACTTGTTATTCTATTGTATGAACTTGTGTCTTTGCAATTCCCATTGTTTTTAAAAGTCCTAGGCTAAATAAAGACCTTAGGTATAATTTTAAAAGATCTGTGAGTCAGAATGACCCAACTGATAATCACAGGTAAAATAGGGGTAGTCAGAATGGACAAAATAACTAACTGAATGTTTTCTACAGACTACAGTCCACCCAGGTCTATGCAGTCCAATCTATGCAGTCACACACCACATATATGGCTCCCTTAAATGGATTCCCAACCAGTAAGGAAATGTTTTTTCCTACAAGTGAATAGGAAGAGTCCTGTCATTCCATTCTTCATTGAGGAAATTGTAACTGTCAGGAAAGATTACTGAAACAAAGCAAGGACGTCTGCTATCACCATTAAAAGTTAATGCCGTATGTATAGTTTTACCAATGCAATAAGACGTGAAACTGAAACAAAGTGTAACTACTAAGAGGGAGGAGAAAAACAATGTACTGTGGTAGGTAACATGACAGCTGGCCTTACAAACAAAAAGGAATCAACTAGAAAGCTCTTGTAAGTAACAAGTTTTAAAAAATGGCTAAACCCAAGATAAATTTCAGAATTCAACTTTCTAATATACCACCAATGAGCAATTAGAATAGTTAATGGGGAATTTCTATTATAAATAACTTTAAAAAGTTCATAAAACCTACAGGGAAAAAACATACCTTTTAGTTTTTAAAAACTAAAAAGTCAATATGCTGAACAATACAAGAGGAGACCAGAAAAATATGGAGAGATTTATAGTGACCCAATGAAAATTTTGTTTTTTTTTAAATTTTGACAAGATGTTTCTGAAGTTTTTCTAAAAGAATAGACAAAAAATATATTTTTTTACAGTGTAGTGAGCAACAACCTGCCTAGATGGATATTTAAAGTACTATAATGTAAAAATATGAAAATTTTTAAAAATTTAAATAGGCAAAAAAGACAAATCAAACAAATAAAATATCACTGAAGAATATGCCCTGGTACGTATAAAAACTTAATAGAAGCTAAAAAGAAAAGAAAAGAAAAGAAAACAAACCAGCATTCCAGTCAACAATGGAGGGGATCATTCAATAAATATTAGGAAAATCAGTTACATGGAAAATACAGCATTACAGCATAAAGACATTCTATATGGATTAAAACATTATATATCAGTTATAGTAATAAACAAATTGGTATTTTAAGTTACTGGTTTACATTTCACTAAAGACTTTCTTAACACAAAAGTATACTTAAATCTGACAATGTACATATTCAATGTACTCAAGAGGAGGGAAAAAGTTAACTAAATTTAAATAAAATTGCTTTTGCCTTCTTTGCCCACCAGAGGGGGCCTCTTACTCCCTAAACCCAAAGCTCAGTGTTGAAAAGTGCATGACCAAGCTAAATTCTCCCCATCCCACCTAAGTCTCTCCAGTCCAAGATGGCTTAAGGATGTTCAGAAAGGACTGTGGGAGAAGAGGGAGGAGAAAAGAGTGGGGGTGAGATGGAGGGGAGTTTGACTTACACAGCTGGAGGTCTCGTTTAGCTCTAGGCAGATACCTTGGGTCAATTTCACTTCCTTGACTTGGGAACATTTGATTTCTCCCTGTATTAAAACAAAAACAAAGTAAATAAGCCAGTACCTTTGCCCCTCATTCTCCCTCCCCCTACTTCTTTTCCAGTTTAATTTCTGTGAGGTACTCTTTTAAGAGGTTTTAGGAAAAAGGAAATTTAAAGATGTTAGGCGACTAGAGCCATACAATGGTATTCCTCCCTTCCTCCGTCTCACTCCCATCCCCATCAGATAATCAAAACTTGTGTTACTAGCCCAGGCTTGCCAGCAAGTAGCTATTTGCAGTCTTGGTAAACATTAGCTTGGATGGTACAGAAATGGAAGAGGGGGAAAAACTTTTCCCACTGGGGCTGTTTTCCCTGCAATGGATTATATACTTGCAAGTAAGGCCATGTAAGCAAACAGATAATGGGGTGGCCAGGCAGAACCTGGTGACATTCTTTTTCCTCTTGGCCTCTAGGACTCTCCAGATTCCGTGTCTGGTTCCTTTAAAAACAGAAACCAGGCAGGTTCCTCATGCCTGCCTTCAGGCTCCACGCCCCCATGTTTTCTCCTCTTCCTGCTGAAAGCTGTTGACAAAGACAGACCCCAATACTGAGCTCATCATCCTTGGTCTGCCCAGTTCTTCATGGCTTCTCTATTCCTGGCATACTGTCAAACCTTTTCACATGCAGGAAATGGTAATTGTCCTAAACATTTTTGGAAAAGTCACCCCATTAAATGGCATATGGTTTCCAAGTATGCCCAAAGAGAGATGGTGCCCTAGTCAAAGCCCAGACCAAGGGTACAAGCAAGAACCACAGCAGACCTCCAAGAATCCCCCCTTACTTTCCACTCCCTAGAGATGCAACACCCACAGTATAGATCAGCTACCTGTCTCTACTCCTCTCTTCTCCATCTATCCTTTCCAGCAATATTTAAGCTGCCTATTTTCTTTTTAATTTTTTTAAAGATTTATTTATTTATTTATTTGACAGAGATCACAAGTAGGCAGAGAGGCAGGCAGAGAGGGAGAGAGGAGGAAGCAGGCTCCCTGCCGAGCAGAGAGCCCGATGCGGGGGCTAGATCCCAAGACCCTGGGATCATGACCTGAGCCGAAGGCAGAGGCTTTAACCCACTGAGCCACCCAGGCGCCCCTGCCTGTTTTCTTTTAAAAAAAAAAATATATTATTTATTTACTTAGAGAGACAGAAAGAGTGCTTTGAGGAGGGGCGGGGGGCAGATGGAGAGGGAGAGAGAGAATCTCCAGTCAACTCCTTGCTGAACACAGAGCCCAACATGGGGGTCGATCCCACCGTCCCAAGGTCATGACCTGAGCCGGAATCAGGAGTTGGACGCCTAACTCACTGAGCCACCCAGGCGCCCCTAAGCTGCATATTTTCCTCATTAATTGGTACATGAACCAAATCTCACTGGTTGGGATGAAAAGAGGTTGACAGGAAGAGAGGGTTTGCATAAATATGAAGTGAGGATCTGCCGCTTTTGGCCCAATTCACCCACCTTGATGGTACTTAGGGTAGGAGAAAAGGATATATCGTGTTCAGTGGGGGATGTCACAAGGCTGGTGCTGTTGTATGGAGGATCCGAAACATTTCCAGGTGGGAGGGTGGACTTCAAGGTCATAGCTGAAGTTGAAAAGTTGGTTGGGCTAGAAGTTACTGTGATAGCTAAAGAGGTCTGTGACTGGACAGAAGAGTTCATGGTCCCAGACACTGGGATGATCTCAGAGGTAGATGTGATGCTGACTGTAGTCTCTGAAATTGACAAAAACACAAGTGTACATGTGCACATGTTTGCATAAACACACACACACACACACACACACACACACACCTCAGTTTACCATCTTGAATTAAAGCCTTACAGAGAATGATGTTGGCATGGACTTCCCAGAAAAGGGAATTTGGGGAGTTAAGAGCTACTTCATGTCCTAATCCTTACCAAACTGATTTCAAGCCAGCTCTTGGAACCACAGCTATAACTGAGAATATTACTAGAGGTTCTTTCGGGATTTTGACATTGAACTGGATTCTGATCTACCCTTAAAAAGTCAAAAAGCACTTTGAACCTGAAGAGATTAGAGATTTCTAGGGAGTCCTCATCTGATCCTTATTTCATCACTAACCTGAACTCAGCATGAGAGCAGGGTACAAGGAGAATGACTGATCTGGATTAGCTGCCAAAGCTGCCCAAGAGCAAGCTGTCACTATAGGAGAGTCATCAGGAACTTACTTCAGGGTCCCCTAAGCATGATGCAAAAAGCATATTTTGTGGGGCTTGTATGTTTCCATCTGTGGGGGAAAGCAGGCCTGGTGGTGGTCTACCAATATCCTAATGCTTTACCCAGGCACCAGCAGCATCCCTCTGGGGCCTGAGACAAGCACTTTACCTGAGATGGCTGCTGTGGTCCCACTGGTGTCCTGAGAGACAGAGGGCAGGATGGTATTTCCAAGAGAACTTTGTGTGGTGGTTTCCTGGTTGGATACATTTGCAGAGACAGTTGAGGTTATTTCTTGGGAGGCTGACTTTGTGGTAATAGAAGTTGTGTTTTCCATAGTTCTGAACCCAGAGGCTATAAAGAAACAAGGAGGACAAGTCAGAACCTAAATCATCCTGGAGCCTCATGACATCATGACATCAAGAATATCCTTCTGGACAGGTGACTAATTTCTCACTACTAGATTTTCCCTTGGAAAATAAGGAAGGGAAAGCTTGCATGGACCAAATGTCTAATATGGTATTATTTATAGGAGAGAAAAGTGGAAAGCAACTAAATGAATTACAACAGGATAAATGCTAGATGCATTTCATATACCATAATCATTACAAATAAAAAATTGTGAAAAAAACTAAAGCCACATGAGAATACAAGGCAATGTTTGTAACATGTTAAATAAAATATTAAAATATCAAATTCTATCTGAATAAATATCACAGAGATCTAAAATATAGGAGAGGAAGTACCTTTATGTCCTTTTTTTTTTTTTTTAAAGATTTTATTTATTTATTTGACAGAGAGAGATCACAAGTAGGCAGAGAGGCAGGCAGAGAGAGAGGGGAGGAAGCAGGCTCCCTGCTGAGCAGAGAGCCCGATGCGGGACTCGATCCCAGGACCCTGAGATCATGACCTGAGCCGAAGGCAGCGGCTTAACCCACTGAGCCACCCAGACGCCCCCTTTATGTCCTTTTTAATGGGTCTTCCTTTCTTCTGTCACTCTCTACCCACTACCCATACAGTCTTGCAATGATCACTAGAGTCATGCCATCTCTAGGCAACCCCCTTAAAACCCTTAAAAAGCTTAAAACCCCCTTAAAAAGCTTCTCTCTGTAGGGGCGCCTGGATGGCTCAGTGGGTTAAAGCCTCTGCCTTCGGCTCAGGTCATGATCCCAGGGTCTCTGCCTTTGGCTCAGGTCATGATCCCAGGGTCCTGGGATAGAGCCCTGAGTCGAGCCCCGAGTTGGGCTCTCTGCTCGGCAGGGAGCCTGCCTCTCTTTCTCTCTGTGCCTGCCTCTCTGCATACTTGTGACTTCTATCTGTCAAATAAATAAAATCTTTAAAAAAAAAAAAAGAAAAGAAAAAAAGCTTCTCTCTGTCTAAGGCTTTCCCACTCCCAAACTCCCTCCATTCTTTCCCTTATGGTCTGCAAACCCATCCCCTCCTTGTCTTTTGTTGAGGAACTCAGTAGCCCTCCCCTCCCCACCCTGCCCCAAGATTTCTTTCAAGAAGCTCTGACCTAGGAATTCAGTGGATGGATTAGAGAACACAAAGCCTGGTTGCCCATCAGATGGGGTGGGAAGAGAGCCTAGTTCTGGCTCTGCCAATAACCATGTAGTTTAATGGGTGTGCCTGTGTGTCTGTGTGTGTGTCTCAGTTTACCCATCTCTAAAGTAAGTGTCTTTCCCTCCATGGATTGTTGGGAAAATTAATGACAAATGTTGAATTGGTATAGCACAGTGTTCCTGGATTTAATTATTCTCCGAAGATCTTCCTGAGGGTCCTTGCCCTTCCGTGTTTCCTGGGGTTCCTCTGAGTGCCATCCTTACAGCCAGGGAGGAGAAGCTTCCTGACTGGACCCTGAGCTTTAAAGTCTACATTCTCTTCCTCCTCCTACTGCCCTGCCCCAAACCGTGAGGAGTCCAGGGACCCAACAGAGATGTACCCTCTCTTCTAGGTCATACGGTGGGGACCAGAACTCCTAGAACTTCTTGCCCAAATGGCTCTTTGCCCACTTGAGGATCTTCATGGGGCCTTTTCTCCCAGTCCATCCTTCTGAAGGTGAATGCACCTCCAAGGCGCAAGGGTGGCCAAGAGGTGCCTGTTTCAGGAAGAAGGGTGACACGTGAAGCATGCGGGTGATGTGTGCCCCGCTTGCATGCAAGATCCCCCACAATGTGCGCCAGACTTGTGGAGGGAAAAGGCCAGAGGGACATGCTGGGGCCAAAGGCCATCTCTTCCTGCTCGGCCACACTGTGGCCCTGAATTCAAAGACCAACAAGGTAAGGTAAGGGGCTAGAGGACATTTCATTTATAAGCTAACTGATAACTTGGGAATACTTAGACATATGACCGAGGGCCTCTATTCTACTCTTGGTTTGGGCTCTAGAAATGTTGGGGACGGACTTGGTACCCAGAGGTCAGCGTCCAGCAGCACCACCCTTAAGGAAAGACCCCTGAGGATCCCAGGCCACCCAAAGCTTATTTTTAAATTTTCCTGATTGAGATCTAGGTCTGTATTTTGGGGGGTTTCCAGGTAAATAGCAATGTAGAATGACACGTCTTCTTTCCCTCAGCATCAAGAGGGAACTTGGGGTTTTGTTTCATTGTAATTCACTTGGGACCAAGAATGCTGCCCTTAAAAACAGTGAGCAGTCTCACTCTCCCACATCTGCCTCCCTCCCCACCTGCTACGAGTAGATTGATATGAATGGTGAGGACAGTAATCATATCTTAATATTATGTGCAGGTGAGCGGGAAGGAGAAGTGATATTACCATCTCCATTTTAGAGATAAGGACCTGAGACACCAAGGTTTTGGCCAAGAGGGGAAGCCATAGTTTATGTGGGGCAGAGAGCAATGGGGCCCGTGAGGTTTAGCGGACACTTGAGTGGAAGGAACAAGAGGGTCAGGGAGTCTAAACTGCTAAGAATCAGGATACATCCTCCCCCCCTTCCAGGCAGAAAAGAATGGGCTCCTATCTGGGTCAGGTGGAAGGTGGGCTTCTCAAGATAAAATAGATGGGGAAGCAGATCCAGTCTTCCTCTGCCCTTAGATAGGACCTGCTTAGCAATCTGCCCCAAAGTATGAACTCACTGAAGGGGGCAAGGGGTGGGGACACGTGGTCACTGAACCGAAGGATCGTCCTCCCCGGGTACAACTCCAAGGCACTGCTGGAACTCCCCCTTGACATCATCCTTCCTTCCCACCCTTTCCTCTTCTTCCTTCCAACACATCAATTCCTGGGAATCCTATCTGGCTTAGGCCGGCCCAGCCTGGCCCAGCCCTTTTCTCTTTCCAATGAAAGCTGGGTCTGACTGAGGTGATGTCATGCTTTTGAACCCCCTCCCCCAGGGCCTCCTTCACCGAGACAAACAGTTTTGAACTTTTCCAGATGTGAGCGGAGACCTGCTGCTTGTTCTGAGGACGGAGGTGTCTGTGCCAGATGAGTGAAGCAACCCAGGACCCAGGCCAGCTACTGACCCACTAGGGTCAGGCTCCCGGTGGCCGCAGCCTCCTCTCGCGCCCCCCCCCCAAAAGCTGGCCAAACTCTGAGCAACAGGTCGCAGGATCCATCAGCAAAGAGAATGAAAACCCAACCTCAGATCCACGTCCATGAGCCTGGAGTGGGTAGGGATGCCTGCTGAGAGCCTGGAGAAACAGATCAAAGATGGAGGCCAGAAAGGCAAGGCTCAGTGACGGGGTAGGTTGTGAGTTGTGTAGAGTGAGGGATCACAGAAGTGGGGCCCTGGGAGCCAATCCAACCGAGGGGCTGCAACAGACGGACTGGCCGGGAGGGAGCCTCCTGATTTCCCAGCTTCTAAGGCTCCCATGAAAAGACTGCATCTTACAGGAATAAAAGTTACACGAATCAGGACTGACCACAGGTCTCTTTATATCCCATCTTCCCACACACATCCATGGCATTAAACCATCAAACGCTGAGCCTTCTTTATCTGAGCGTCTGTTCCCCCAACTCCGGAAGGGAGTAACAGCAGCTTAACAGTTGGATTCTAGGAGATGATCGTGAAAGCACCACCCTGACCGGAGCCTCCAGAAACATAACCCTTAGCCCCAACCCAACAGAGCGTTTTAAAATTTACAATCAAGCAGATTAAAATCAAACAAAAGTACAATTTAAAATCAAACAAAAGGCTATCTTCTGCTGTTTACTTCTGATTCTACCTTTATTAGCTGTGTCTCCCTAAGCACCTGATTTGACTGTAGGTAACCTATTTGATCTTGGGGCAAAGGGAGGAGACAAAGTATCAGGAAGTTAGCAAAATGAGGGTAAGAAGCCAAAATGGCCAAATAGAGGCCACGAAAGTCATAAAGTAGTAAAAGTAATGCTTTTAACTTATAAGTACTTATTCCGAGGCGATTATTCTTGTTTTCCACATGGTTCTAACAAGCTTGGTTATCAGATATCCTAGCTAAAGCTAAAACTTAGAGACTCTTAGAAACAACCAATGAAGAGAAACAACAGCTTATAAAAGAAGAAACAGAGATAAATGAAAAACAGACGTGAGTATTAAAACCCACACCAGTCTGGAATCATTTAGGATAGGAGTCAATAAATACATACACCTTAATAAGCATGAACAAGTCACTGAGTTGCACCATAACCAAATTATTTTCCTAATCCAACTGAGTCATAAAAACTAAAGTCCTTTTTTTGAGGGACACCCTAAGGAAGCAGGGGCCCAAGATAGTACATTTTTAAGAGATTTCTACCTACAAGTAAAATGGAGAATCTTTTCATCTTGAAAGAGGGTGTACAACTCCTCTGATCCAGAAAACTCTGCTCCCTAACCAGCTAAATTCCCATGCTCTTGGAGACTATACTTGGTCTTGTTTTGTTTTGTTTTTTAAGATTTTATTTATTTACTTATCTGAGAGGGAAAGAGAGAGAGAGCACAAGTAAGGGAAGGGCAAAGAGAGAGAGAGAGAGAAGGAGAAGCAGACTCTGCACTGAGCAAGGAGTCCATGACCACTGTAGGTCTCAATCCCAGGACCCCAAAATCATGACCTGAGCCCAAGGCAGACACTTAACCAACTGAGACACCCAGGTACCCCTTGGTCTTGCTTTCCAAAGACCCTCTTAGGTTAAATGGGGGTTTTTGCTGGTGTTTCCTGATCTCCTGGCCAGCAGGCCACATCCCATCCTTCTGTTCCAATCCTGGCAGCCGGCCCCAGAGGGGTCTCTGGGAGGAATTCTTGGGTATCTCAGCCCACCGGGAAAGAGTACTGGGAAGAAACAGCCTGCTGCCTCTACTGGGAAGCCCCAGCCTATATTTCTTTTTTCTTTTCTTTCTTTCTTTCTTTTTAAGATTTTATTTATTTATTTGTCAGAGAGAGAATACACACAAGTGGAGGGACCAGCAGGCAGAGAGGGAAGCAGACTCCCCATGGAGCAAGAAGCCCAATGTGGGGCTCGATCCCAGGACCCTGGGATCGTGAGCTGAGCCGAAGGCAGAGGCTTAACCGACTGAGACCCCCAGGCACTCCCTGCCAGCCTCGGTTTCCGTCCGAGAAGACAGTGAAGCTTCCATGCAAAGGGTGGGCTCTGCCCTCAGACCGTGTGCCGAGGTTTCTCTTCCCTGTGCTTGCTGTCAGGGCTTGGGACGCGTGTTTCTCAACACTCTAAACATTACCTGTGAAATGGGAATAAAAACTGCCCCTACCTCCTATTTGTTTTGAGCAGCAGAGGAGAGAAGGGGCATAAAGCAGTTAGCCCAGCTGGTAAACGCTCAAGAAATAGCAGTTATCTTTAGTCGGGGGCCCCTTCCTTCTGCTTCTCAGAGGTCTTCAGACACGTCTCTCTGCCACTTATCTGGCACAAATCATATATGCTGCTTCCTGAGTATAGGTCTTGTCCCCTCAGTTACATTATTAATTTCTTTAGTGTCGGAAGCATTTCTTGGACTCATCGGTTTTACTCAGGGCATGAAGCACGACCGTCTGAGCTCGGGAGAAGCCCTCAGATGGCACAGTGCCCGTGGCAGGCGTATTCACGCCCACCCCCTCTATGGAGAGCCGTCTCATTCAGGGCTCTAGTTGAAGAGGGAATTTATTAAGTTACAGAGCGACCCTGGGAGGATAAGCCGAATTAGGAGAGCTCTAGAAACCAAGTCTCATATGGTTGAGGGCCGGGAGTTATTTCATCTAGATCGGGGGTTGGCGAACAGCTGCTGGATTCAAACCGCCCACAGGCCGTTTGTTGTATGGCCAGTGAGCTAAGAAGGGCTTTTACGTGTTTCAAGTGTAACAAAACAGGGTAGAATATGCATCAGAGACAACATATGGCTTCCAGAGTCCACAATATTTACTATGTGGCTCTTGACATGAAAAGTTTGCCAACCTCTGATCCAGAAAAGAAGAATTGGGGGAGGGAGAATAAATAACTTTATTTATTTAAGACTTTATTTAAGACTCATTTCACTTACTTAGTCACACTTACTTTTTGTCCTAAGCACCAGTGATATATAAAGGACCATGCTTAGTGCTGTGGGGAGCATAGAACAAGAGAAGATTCCTTCCTGCGGTGTGGCGTGGGTGTCATGCCATTTTAAATAATCCCTGTCCTCAGGGAGTTTATCATCTAGTGGGGCCAGACAGAGAGATCAGTAAGGATTGTCAGGAAGAAAGATCAGATTCATTCCGTGCTAGTTCTAAGAATAGAATTAGATTAGAGGTTACTGAAGATCAGGAGCACCCAGGTGGCTCAGTGGGTTAGGCGTCTGCCTTCGAGGCTCAGGTCAGGGTCCTGGAGTCCCAGGATCAGCCCCACATAGGACTCCCTGCTCAGGGGGAGTCTGCTTCTCCCTCTCTCTCTACTGCTCCCCCTGCCTGTGCTCTCTCTCTCTCAGATAAATAAAATCTTAAAAGGAAAAGTTTCTGCAGATTAACTGATTCTAATTAAGAACAGAATTTAAAGTTAATGATTAGATGATACAAGAAAGCTAACTTCATTGTAATACAAAGAAAAGCTGAAAACAACGTTTTATTGTTATTGTTTGTTTTGTTTTGTTTTTAAATGGAATATACTGGGGAAGTGCCACCCGCCTTTTCCAGGAGCAATGAGGAAGTGTCCTTGTGAGGTGCTTCACTGAGATTGGGTATCTTGGACTGGCACAAAGAACCCGCCCGTCACCGCCTTATGGTTCGAAGCTGAGAATTGAAACTGAGAAGTGAACACAAACCAAGTGTCTGTGGCTTGGGGCTACCAGTGGACTGGGACTCCCCTTTAACAGGCAAATAGCTGGTCTTGGCCCCCACCTACTCACCTTGGAACCCCAGGCTCCGAGCTTCCCCTGGGGGCCCACCGTTTCCCCCAGTCCCCGCTTCCTTTGTTCTCCACTGACTCCTTTTCCGCAGCTCTGTGCCTCTCTGTCCTCAGGCTGCTGCTGTTCTCCTTCCACTTCACGGGGGGGCCAGCCAAGCACCCAGTCCTTTCTTCCAGAGCACACTAATACCAGGCAAATGTGTGTCTATCAAAGGTTTGAGAGCCTGGTGCCAGCTCACAGCCCAACCCAGAAGAGACAACGGCATAAGCTTGAACTCCTTAGACATCATAGTGCTGAGCACCCCTGCCACACCAGAGTTTCTCCTCGAAGTGACTTTTGCACCCTCGGGCACCACTGTCTCTTCGGTGGTCCAGGGACCTCCCCTCCTCTCACTCTTCCTTCCGGCCTCCGGATCCCTGCAGCCTGTGTCTCTTGGGCCCATTAAACACAAAGTTCCACTTTATTTTTATCCTGCTTGGCATCTCAGCCTCCTGTCAGTCCTTGCACATCCAGGCCCTGGTTTGTTTTTCACCCAGAGATTCGTTAAGGCATTTTCTTTTCTTTCTTTTTTTATTTTTTGAAGATTTTATTTATTTACTCGACAGACAGAGATCACAAGTAGGCAGAGAGGCAGGCAGGCAGAGAGAGGGGGAAGCAGGGTCCCTGCCGAGCAGAGAGCCCGATGTGGGGCTCCATCCCAGGACCCTGAGATCATGACCTGAGCCAAAGGCAGAGGCTTAACCCACTGAGCCACCCAGGCGCCCCAGGGCATTTTCTTTAACAATGGAACTGGCCATCTAGAGAGGCTGCTCTGCTACAAGGTATCAGTTGTGGGTTCTTGGTGTCTATTCCCCACAGATCAAGAAGAAGCAGACTTCCCAATTAAGCCAAAAGGCCTTTTCCTCCACATCCAGAGGGAAGCAGATTGGTCTGGGATGGGGGTGGGGAGGCCACAGAGTACAGGTGCTGAGAAGGACACCTCGGTCCATCCCTATTTGTGTGCAGCTCACTCCCCCAGCATGCATGCCCCTTTCTCCTCGGCAAAGTCAGGAGCCATCGGGATGAAAAATCATAAATAATGTGTTTTTATTTCTTAGCTGAGAAGGGAAGAGAATGTTCTCATTAGAGAAGTCAAAATCCAGAAAAATAGGAAATTCTGCCCTGGCAACTCCAAGCGTTTTCTTTTGGAGGGTGGTGTTTTGTTCTTTTTCCGCACCTTCACATTTTCACTTCTCCACACTCAAGACCATTTCGTAAGATCAGGCAAAGTCAACGAGAGAGGGAGGCCAGGTACCCTCAGCGGAGCTGACTGAGTAACCATCCAGCCCTGAAAGTGAGCCCAGGCCCTCCTGCCCGGGCTCTAAAGGAAATCAGGCAGCGAGGCCCCGCGAAGTGGAATTTGTTCCTCCTTTTAAATTTGTTTTTGTAAGACTCTGTGCCCGAGTTTATCTGCTGCAGTGTGGCACTCCTTGCCCTGAGCTCTTGGGACAAAAGACTCAGAGAAGGAAAGAGGTGAGGATAAGTGAGCAAGGAGGCCCAGGAGGTGGAGCCAAAGGGATAAGAACAAAGATGCCCAGGAGTGTTTTCTCAGCCAAACAGGAATGCTGCTGGAGACTCACATTTGTAAAGGTGCTGCCAGCTGGACCGACCCTACAAGGGGGACCACTGGGGGCCACTGAATTAGTCAGAGGTCCCCAAGGCTGCTCCTTCTCAGTCGCCATGTGGCAGAGATTCAAAGGGTGGAGTCCTCTCTCTTCTGGAAAATATCTGATAAAATTCTTTTCCCTTTTCTTTTTTCCCCTCTTACATGTAGCCCCAGACAGGATATGGGTGTGGGGTCAGCATGCACTAAGGACCCAAAGGAAGAAGAGGAATGTGAAGGGGTGGGCCGGAGTGGGGGGGGGTGTCCTTATGGCGAGAGGAAAGATAGGCCCTGGAGGTCTTGGAAGGAACAGATACCCTGAGCCTGACAAATAGGGTTTCCTAATCCCCTGAAAAGCTTCTCCTCCCAGTTGGTGGCATGGCAGTGCTACCTTGGTGGCCTCTGAGCTCCCACTCTGACTCTGGTCACCACCCAGAGCAGCCCCGTCCTCAGCATGAAAAGTCTACTTTTGGTTAGCTGCTGTGCCCATCCTTATGCCAACTTCTCATGGGGACAGAAAGACCTCCCAGGACAAAGCTCTCTGTCAGTATACATGACACAAAACCCACTAAACCCTCAGTGCCTTAAATTTTGCAGTAACAACACAAAATTCCTGCAATATTCCTCTGTTAGCATTTCAAGGTATGGTCACTCACTCATTTGTCCCAAAATGTAGACCAGGACAGAAAATGACTCCTGGCATTAAAAAAAAAAAAAGTAAACAAACCCTAGAAAGTTCTCAGGGAAGACGTAAAGCTCCAGATTGGTCCAAGACATCTGGCAAGATCGTGAATAGGGATCTATGCCCCAGCTGTCACCCCCAAAGCTGAGACAGGGGAATTCTCAGCATATCTGGCCCAGATTTTGCCAGAGTTCAGTTGCTTTCCCCACCTCCTGCTATGGGCCAAGGCAAGACTGAAACTGGCCAGCTGAGGAAATAAAAATAGGGTGGGCCTCACTCGGCCCAGGACCAGGTCATCACAAGCTGTGTAGCCAAAGGAGAGGGGAACATTTGATCAGCTGTTCATCAACTCCCCCCCTGTTGGGAGGGCACCTTCTAGCACCCAGGGGAGTTCCCCGGTCTAGGGCTTCAACAGCTCGGTGACAGCTGGTCACCCAGAGCCTAACTTAGAGCTTTCTCAAACCCAGAGTCTCTCTCCAACTGGGTGGGCGCAGAGGGGGACAGCAGAGGACAATGAGACCAAAGGGGCCTAGCTGGCAGGCCCAGGTCACTCTGTGGGGCCCTGGTGGGTGGCCTTTTGGATGGAGTAAGAGTAAGGAGTTGGGAGCCCTAGAGGACTGGAAGCAGAATCTTGAGCAAAAGGGAGAACAACTAACAAAGTTTAAAAGCTTCTAAACACAATGAGATGAGATGGAGAATGTTATCCCCAAATGAAAGCAATTAAGAATAAATATTTATTGAGCGTCTATTACCTCTTCACCGAAGTGAGAGCAAGAGCTTAAGGAGTAGGGGCAAGTGTGGGTGAGTGGAAGGGCATCCACTAGCCTGCTAACCTATTCACTAGTTTTAGAACTTGGGGGGGAGCCCCCAAATGTAACAAGTCTGAGTTGATGCCAGGGTTGGGGGTGCCAGGGGAGAGGGAGGCAGGGCGCAGGACAGACTCCGTCTGCCGCCGGCTTCTCTCCAGCGGACTGGGAGTGGGTGTGGGAAGAGGTAGTTGTAATTCAGCTTCCCCATCTTAAAGGCAAGGATCCTTTCAAGGTCTGTTCTTCATTCCACACTCCCCTGGTCATCTAACTCAGCGGGACTCCGGGGCCTCCAGGGCGTCAGAGCCAGGGCCTCTTCCCAGGCTGGCCTCGATCCCGTTCCTTAAAGGTCCAATTCGGACTTGCCCTGTCCCGGTGATCGGGTGGGCGCCTGCGCTCTCTTCCCAGCAGCCGCTCAGGCCTGGGCTTTCGGAATCAACCCCCAGACGCAAAACTTTCCTGCTTCTCTCCTCCCCTCTCCTGGCTCTGGCTCCAACTTTGCGCTCCGCACCTTTAGCCAAGAGAACAGACTCTGGCATCTTCCAAGCGCTTTACTTTAGAGACAACTCCAAGGAGTCTCACGGCTCCGACTCCGGGAAGCCCAGGGCGCGCCGCCCGATTGACACCTTGGGGGGCTGACCCTGGCGGCGGGGCTCCCCCGCCCTGCCGGTCCACCCCGCCGCTTCCCAGGTAACGCGCCATTCCCACCGGGGCACGGTTCAAAGGGCCCGGGTCGCGCGGGAGTCCGGAGCCGCCGTGGGCGTGGGGCGTGGGTGGGGGTCGGGGTCCCTTCCTCCCCGCGCCCCGTGGGTTCTGCGCGCTCGGCCGCGGGAGAGCGAGGACCCACCCCGGCCGCCCGGGCGCGCGGCCGGTACTCACGCAGCAGACTGAGCAGGCAGAGCGCGGTCCAGCCCCGCGGCATCCCGCGCCCCGCGCGCGCGCCCCTGCCGACCAGCATCCTTCCCGCGCCGCTCCGGAGAGATGCGCTCAGCCCAGACGCGCTCGGCCCGCGGGACGCGCTGCCCCCGCCCTCCGCCCGGGAGCGGGGTGGGCGAGCTGGCTTTTTCCCCTCCCCTCCCTCTTTATTCCTGGCAAGGCCGGCCCCTCTCCTTGGCCGCCACTACCGTGAGCTTCCCCGCTCAGTCCCACAGGCGGAGGACGTTAGCAGGGGCCGGGGTTGCCGCCGTGGAGGCCAAAAAAGGTGGAGGTTTGTGTGGGCCCCAGACGACTCGTTCAACTTTATATAGAGGCCCCGTCTTACTCCTTTAAGCTCGACTTCCACTTAACTTTTAACCCCTTTGTGTCAGCCTGGCCGGGGGCCGGGGCCCGTGGCCGGAGCAGGTTTCCTCGGAGTTCCCTGTGTGTTCTTTCCTTTTTGTTTTCCTTTATTTTTCACTTTAAGCCGAGAACAATCTTGCTGCAGGACTTTGCTGTGAGGAGCTGAGTTTACAAGTGTGAGCATATTGAAAATCAGGTAAAACTCAGCACATGCCTGCTGCGTTTCGTGACTGTCACTCCAGAGGCTGTGCCGCATGGTAAGGAAGCATAAAGACTGAGCAGGACACATAAATGTAGCAGTCATTCATTTCACCCGCCCAAAGCATCCTTGTCGCTTTTCTTCTCACTTTTTTCCCCCTGCAGGATTTGTCTATTTGTGTTAATTTGGAGGGCTTTTTTCCTGTGACCGTCCTAATTTCCCACATAGTTTGAGCCCGGCACCATCATCATAAAGACAAAGGACTCTCCCCACCCCTAGGAGGCTCTTTCTCAGGCACCCCCTCTCCAGCTCTGGGTCTGTGGCTCTTCAGGCTTTATCTTGCTCTTTCTTCAGGAAAAGGACCCCCACCCCCAGCCCCAGCGCGGACCCCACCCTGTACTACCTGACTGATCCTGGAGCTCCCTATTCCTCACTAGTTGTTCTAGAGGTTGGTAAACTGAACTGCAGAAACTGAACGGGCCGTCAGCCTAGTCTCAGATTGGTTTGGATGGGGGAGGTAGAGGCTGGAGGAGAGAGGGCCAGGCAGGAGCAGATGATGGCACCAGGGAGGGGATAAGATAAGCCACAGTCTGGGAATGTGCTCTGAGGTCCCGAATGGAATCACAGGGTTAGGAATACCCAGTCCGCTGTCTTCCATGATGTGGGCACCACACAGCCAGAGCAGGGGGAAGGAAGGTCAGACCAGCTCCCTCTGATCTTTCCTGATTTACTGGTCTGCAGACTCCCTAGCATCATGAAAGTAGACTAATCTTTACAGTCCTTAGATCTACAATTATTTGGCTTGTACAGAAGTCAGTCCAGGCCTAAAAACAAAATCCAAAGCTCTCTATTCTGATCATGTTGGCTAATTCTCCTTTAAGTAGGAAACAATGCCTTTCATCACGCAGTAAAACCAAAGGCTTAAGAGGCAAATTTGATAGAACACAATGGTATGGAATGAATCTGTTTCAAAGTGTAAATGGTGATTCAGATCTGATCACATTGTGATCTCAAGGGCCTGCAGCTAGAGACAGAAAAGGCTGAAAAATACATTTTAAAATCAGGCACTTGTCCTTGGGAGTCCCCATAATAAAACAAAGAGGAGAGCTCCTCTCCCACTCCCCTTCTTAGCCAACTTTCTCGGCTCTAGGGGCTGGGGCTGCTTCACACCCAATGAGAGGTCCTGAACAAAATGTGGGGCTCTAATCCTTGTTAGATAGAAAAACCAATTTGGCTTACATGGTGGCTCTTTGCCTTTTCTTCTGGTTACCTCAAATGTCGTTTGTCTGCCCTATCTGGCCCACAGGAGACAGAAAAAAATTTGTCTCCGCATCTGAATTTCTCGACTAGCTTTGGCGCAGAGCTTCTCAAAGCGTGGTCCACACAGAATCAAGGTTAGGGTCTGGAATCTGCAACTTCACAGGCAGTGTCTGGGATTCTTATGCACCCTAAGTTCAAGAGGTCCTAGTTTAGAAAGAAGACAGGCTGGGTGCAAAGTGGAGGGCAGACTTTAGGGAGGAAAAATAGGATGAGCCAGCACATCCCTGCCTCTGAGAAACCAGAGCGGTTCTTCTCTGGTCTGCACCACACCTGCGCCACTAGGGGATACGTGGCTACCCTTCCTATTTTCCAGAGTCATTGAGACACACCACTTCAAGCACACACAAGCTTGGCCCCACCACCCACACACTCTGGGTTGGTCTGACCACTGGAGAGGAGTCCATCCTGGGGGCCCCTGCCTCACGGTCTGTTTCCTGTTTCCTGTTTTCCCCCGTTTCCTCACTGTCAGATAGAGGTAAGTTCTCAAGTCTCCTCAAAGCTCTAGACTTTCTTGGCTGCCCGTTGGTGTCTCTGCCCCCTACTTCATCACTTAATCTGGTGCTAGAAGAGGGTGGTGACTACACTGCTCATAGTGGAGGGTGCCACAGAAAGATCTAGAGTGAGAGGCTCTATCAGGCCCTTTATAGACCTCTAGGTCATGACCATTCTTACTGTGGTACATCACTCCATCTCAGCTTCAACACACACACATCATATCAAGCAATTTAAAACACACTTGCATCCCATGTTAAATATAACTTCTTTGATATTAAAAAAAGGAAATGATTTAAAATTTTGTTTGAGTTTTAGAGTGTACACTTCATTTGGTTCTTGTAATTCAAACTTTATTATATTTATATAAAACTGTTAGAGTTGAAATGTGGCTTACAAGTTGGCTAAGTTTACCTTTTATGGACAATAACGACAACTTTTGTTCATTTTGATTTTCTGATTTCATATTATAGAACCAACACCCTTTTCCCATGTTGCAAACTTGTTTGGGCTCTTTAAGAACTCTCAGGGTTTAGATCCCAGTTAAGCAAGGAAGGTAGCCTTGGTGACAGAGGTGTTCAGATGCCACAGGGAGGCCACGAGGACCTAAAGTCAGAAGTGAGAACCTTCCTTCCTCTTCCCGCCTCCCAGTCTCTCTCCAGTGCCTCCTCTTGGCAGAATCTAACTGGAAACCCACAGGAAAGGGGTTCTGGGAATTATGGTATGTGGATTCCGGGCCCCAGTGTCTAGTGGGACATGAGCTCCATGAAGCGGGAGCCTCTAGCTATGCCATAGGCCAGCTCTAGGGGCCACAGAGCCAGAAGTCTCAGGCCAAATTATGATGATCAGGTCACAAAGGTTATTGAATCCATTTAAAACATACAACCAGAAAGAAGAGGAAAGAGTTGGGGTAGGTTAGTCTGCTTGGGATAGGGAGCAAGCCAGGTGAAAGAACCCCGGTCTTCCGTTATGCTCCGATGGTATGGCTGTGAGGACGAGAACTGAAGTTAGTAAGCGATCGGTAGATGGAACACGGTTGGAACCAACGTTGCCGCCACCGCTTGCTCTGTTGGGCAGTGCAAGGGCAGGTAGGCCTGGTCCCGGGTCTACTCCTCACACAGGTCGTCAGTGTTCTGTGCAGCCTTCCCCTTTGTCAGCATTTCTGGGGCAGAGCATACAGGGACCAGAATGGTGTCACCAATAGGCAGACAATTTAGGTAGATAATGACCTGGCTGTTAGCCCTGAGGTGGTATGCTCTCTACACTATGGTGACTTAATCTTTCTATCCCTTTCCACCCGTAAGTAATACTCTTGCTCATTCCATTGTTTTTACAATATATTCCATTTATTTTATTTTTACATGTCTTTGCAGATTAAAAACTGGCTACCTACTTTTAGCTTATCTGAATTCTGCCAATGCCTCACAAGGCTTGTTTACGCATTATCTACAGTGAACACAGCTGATGAATTTTGCCCATCCTGTTTGCTTTTCTTGGCCTCTGAAGAAGAATTGAATATTCTCCCATAATGGAGCAAACACACACTATCCCCAGCATTGTAGAGAAGAGTCTAGAAGTGTGGGGTTGGAACTTAGAGACCAGGGTGAGTAACTAGCACTGATCCAATGTCATATATTTTTCACACAAATAACCACTTTCCCATTCTGTTTACTGAGTAGCCTCCACTTTCCCTCTGATCTGAAATGCCATCCTGTCATATGCCAACATTTTGTATAAATGTGGGCCTGTTCCTGGACTCTGTCTGCTGGTCACCCTGTGTACCCCAGGGCCTTTGCTGCTGTCTCATCTACTGCAGCTTCTAAGTCCTGATATGGGTAGGACAAGGGAAGACCCTAATTTTCTTAGGGAAAGTGGCCTGCCTCTTCTCTGCTCTTTACTCTTCCGTATGTATTAGAGTCTGTTTATCAGGTTCTTCCCCAAAAACAGCCTTTTGGATTTCGATCAGAACTTCTCTTTAGATTAATTTGGAGAGAACCAAATCTTTCCTTCGGTGAACTTGACATAGCCCTCCGTTCTTTGGGTCTTCCTGAAAGTTTCTGATTTTCCCTGCAATGGTTGTAATTCATCTTTCATTAGATTTATTCCTAGATGATGGATGTCCTCTAATGCTATTGTAAATCATATCTTCTTTTTAATTATTTTTGTTGCTGGGGTATGAAACAACAATTCATTGTTTTATATTAATCTTATTTTGAGCTCCCTTGTGAAATTCTCCTATTATTCCTAAGTGTTTGTAGATTCCTTGAGTTTTCTATGTAAATGATCATATCAGCTGCATATAGTGATAATTTTATTTCTTATTTCCAGTCCTTCTCCTTCTGAATGATTTTTTTTTTTTTTAATTTAATTTAATTTTTTTTTTTTTTTTGTCAGATAGAGAGATAGCGCAGGAGCGAGCACAGGCAGACAGAGGCAGAGGGAGAAGCAGGCTCACTGCCGAGCAAGGAGCCCGATGTGGGACTCGATCCCAGGATGCTGGGATCATGACCTGAGCCGAAGGCAGAGGCTTAACCATCTGAGCCACCCAGGCGTCCCTAATTATTATTTTTTTAAGGTAATGTCCTGTTCTTAAGAATGTCTGCTGCAAGGATTAAAGATGTGGTGATCCTAAACATCTCTGCCTCATTCCAGATTTTAAAGGCTAATATCCTAGTGTTTTCCCCACTTAAGACTACATTTGCTTAATTTTTTATATGTGCTTTGTATCATGTTAAACACATTCCCTTCTATTCCTCACTTGTTGAAAGATTTCTTTCTTTAGTAATGAACTTACTATGATTTTTAAAAATGTCTTACCTAGATCTATCGAAATGATACATATTTTCTCCTTTAATATGGTAGTACATTAAATTACATTTATAGATTTTTCTAACATTAAACCAAAACTTTGCATTAAGCCCAACTTTGTCATGGTTTATTATCATTTTTATACACTGTAGAATTTAATCTGCAAGTCCAATGTTCTATTTATGATATTTGCTTCTGTATTCATAAATGAAATGAGCCTGTATTTTTTCCTACATCACTATGTCATTGTTTGATGTTGGTTGGCATTGGGGTTATAAAAGTCCTTATAAAATGAGTTGGAGAGTATTTCTTTTCTTTTTCTTTTTCTATCCTCAGGAAGAGTTTTTATAAGATTGGGATGATTACTTCCTTAAAGATCTGTTAGAACTTGCCTATGAAATCATTTGGGCCCAGTATCTAGTGTGAGACTATTTTAAAACACTGCTTCCATTCGTTGTTATGAGTTCTCAGTTTAAAAAAATTTTCTTCTTGAGCAAATGTTATTATTTTCCTAGGCAATTACGTATTTATCAAACTTTTCAAATTGTTATTGATAAAATTCCTTCTGTCTCATTAATCTGTTCTTTATCTGGAGTATGTCCCCTTTTTAATCCAGATCATTACTTGCTCGTGAATAATTTGTGTCTTAACTTGTTACAAATTTTTAAGTTATACGAGATTTTAAATTACTCGTGGTTGTCTATGTATGTACACAGGAATTACTTGTTGGGATCACATTGGGATCACATCCCTCACTGCATTTGAGTGGGTGAGGCTGTTCCTTAGAAGGGAGTGAGCTTGGGTTGACCACCCAGTGCAGGCACCCAAGAAAATCTTTTGGCCTCTTTCACAGGCCCCTTGGGATATCATTAAAGGCAAAAATGTAATGGTGATTAGAAGAGTCATAAAATGTAATGTCTCACTTCCCCCTCCCCTCCAAGCACTGGCCTCGGGCCACCATCTCAGTTTGGCTGCTAAAGGACAAGCTCCCGAGTCCAAGAGAAAGGCTGTGGCATTCCAGCTAGACTTTTTCACAACCCACAGCTTCTCTGGGCATTGCTGCACCTGCTAAGAGCTGGCGATATGTAAGTGGGAAAAAAGCATGTCACAGTGGGATGCTGTTTTGTTGTGTGAAGTGATCACATGTATCCGGTACATACACAAGGGTTGTGTGTGGTGGTGGAGTTATGGGTGACTTTCACTTTCTTCTCCACTCCTATAGGCAGCCTGTGCATTTGGTATTTGCAAGTGCATTAATTTTACAAACAAAAATAATAAGCAAAGTAATAAGAAAATAAGTAAAATAAGTAAAAAATAATAAGCAAAGCTATTTTCATTTTGAGAAAGTGAGAAGTGTGGCAATTATTCATGATTATAGTTCTTTTCTTTAGCTTTGTCAGGACCTCGGCTGTCCTCTGGGAGCGGCCCCATGATTCTGAACACAGCTTGGCTAAAGGGTGAACGTGTCTGTGATGAAACCAACTTGGATAAACATCCTTTAAGTCCCGGGAAGCAGCGCTCCAGAATGGGTCAGACCTTGATGATCTGGGACTGGGAGTGCGGCTGTACTTCCGGTGTGGTTTCTGCTGCTTTCCTTTGTGTCTGTTCTAGGTCTTCAGTAAATCTTCCTGGCCGTGCAGGCCTATCTTGGCATTGCTCTCTAATGCTAGTGGATAGAGTGTATGTTTCCTTTAAAGCCAGAGTATCAAAGTGGTCCAGGCTGCCCTGGGGGGTCAGCATGTAACTGATTCAAGAAAATTCCAAGATGAAGGTTTTGTAGATAAACAAGAGGCACCACTTAGCAAACTGCCTTCCTCACTTGGAAATCCTGTCTGGTGCTACCTGAAGGTTAGTGTAGGGAAGGGATTTCCCTCATGAAGGGGTCCTGGAACCCCCTTCAAGGGGCTGGATCTTCTTGCACTCAATATTGCATCTAGTTCATAGGCCAATAGGGTTTAAAATCTGGGGACCCATCGGTCTTCGTCTCTGCAAACCCAACTGGAGAGCGTTAATAACATGCATCTTATGGAAGCTAAAGCAAAAAGGGTGGCTATTTTTAACTCGGGGCAGGAAAATGTGGCTGGAAAGGAAACATCTGTCCCAAGCTATTGACTCTTATGCTTCATGTAGAGGTCTTTTCTGTCTTGAAACCATCAAAAATAAAGTAAGATGGTTGGTCCAGGCCTAGCTCTGGAAGAAAAAGGCAAAGTTTTCCTCAATTCTCATTTTTCCCGCTTCTCATCATCTGCGTTGGTTCTGTGGGCCCAGAAGAGACCACCTTAGAGGCAGAGGGTGGGGGAAATGGCTTAAGAATGGCCTGATTCCTGTGAATTTGTGATTCCTGTGAATTCCTTCATCCAAGATGGCCTCACACTTTAGGGTTCAAAATTTACAGACTCCCCAGTTGGGGGGGTCACCAGAGGTCTCATGCTGGGAGAAGACCTCTGAGTGTCAGAATACTTCCCTTGGCAGTTCTGGCTGCTGCTTTCCAAGCAGAGAAGTTGTTCTTTCTTCTAGTGGAAGCAAGAAAATTCCCTTTTCTCCAAGTCAGGCCAGTTTCCTGTTTGTCTGGCTGGGGAAAGGGGGCAAGTGTGAATTTGCAAAGGTTCAGAGACCTCTTTTTGTCTCCGCAGAAGCATTTTTCATCATCTTAGAACATATAGAGTGAGGCTGAATTTACTCACCAGAGGCTCAGGATGGATTACCTGATGGAGGAGGCAGGGATGAAGTAGACAGTACTCAGGCTGTGCACTGCACAATTCAGCAGCACTAATCACACACACGTGGGGGATGTGAATAGCTCTCCCTGGAGGGACTACAGATAGAAAAGAGGAAGAGGACCAAGAGAGCAAGAGAATACAGCTAGGTGAGGAGCTCCCAGCCTTTGTCTTGGAAAACCGACCAGTGTAGTTCTGTGTTCTTTCTCTCTCTCTCTGTCTCTCTCTCTCTCTCCTTTCTGTTTTCATCCGAAGATTGAACCAGGAAAGAAACAATTTTTGTTTTCCAGATTGAGTGGGGAGTTGGCAGGAGAAATGACCGGGAAGAACAAGAATAATAGAGCCTGCACAGATCTGCTCATTCCCTCTCCTGGTACGCTCCCAGCAGAGCACTGTCAGAGCAGCAGGGCTCGGAGGGTGTGAAACAGGGCTGCCAAACTGCATGAGTCTCTAAAAAGATCCATATGTCTGGGTTGCACCAAACTTCTGAGATCAGGGAGGGGGTTGATAACATCATCTACTGGATGGGAGTTCGGTTCTCTTCCTTTGGGGAAGACTGCATGTCAGCCCAACTAGATGCTGCTAGACTTGTAATGATCCAGGCTTGGAAACTCGGGGTGCAAGTGCCTGGGGTGTGGAGGAAGGAAGAGGGGCAGAAAGTAGAATGAATGGGAAAGATGAAGTCTCTAAGCCAGAGTCTATGAACCATTCAGTAGGAAAGGAGTTTGGAAGCCCCAGGACTTTGAGTTTCCTTTAACATTTTTTTCCATGCCAGGGGAGAATTTGGGGGAGCCACTGTGCAGATGGATTCCAGGCCATTTGCCTACTTCGTGGGAAGTCTAGACTCATTCCTCCAATCCACCCTCCAGAGCCAAAGAAGAGTCACTGTCTTTGCCTCACTTCCTTAACCCCCAAACTCTAGCTTCCTCTGGGATGGAGGGTAGCAGATGGTACGCAGCTGTGGGACACATCTGGTTTTGCAGCGATCAGAGGAAGGCACAAAGGCCAGTTGAAATCCCAAGGGCTACCCTAGAGGCATGTCTACAAAGCTGGGGTGGTGCCCCTGACACACTACCCAGATCCCATCTTGGACAGGCTTCGTGTTTTCCCTTAGTTCTCCACGCCTTCCCTCCACTCCAGCTTCAACTGGATTCAACGAGCATTTTGTGAGAGTGGCCAGGCAGCTGCTTTCCAGATGTGTGTTTTCTCCAGA
This sequence comes from Taxidea taxus jeffersonii, assembly GCA_003697995.1. Lineage (NCBI taxonomy): Eukaryota > Metazoa > Chordata > Mammalia > Carnivora > Mustelidae > Taxidea > Taxidea taxus. The sequence goes on along the minus strand of RCUC01162292.1, from coordinate 160,119 downwards.
GATGGTCACATTCAAACTGAGGAACTTTGGGAGGACTGGTTGGGGACAGCAGAGACAGAGTCTCCGAGGATGTATTGACCTAGGGGAGCAAGCACAGTGACCATCTGAAGACCCCACAGTCAAGCCAGAGGATTAGAACTGAAGAGGGAGTGGGAAGGTCCTGGAGTGTTCTCAGCTTTTGTCTCCAAAAATCTGTGTCCAAACATTTGACTTTATTGAATTTGCCTAATAATCTGACTCATTGTGTCTGTGGTGTGTGTGTGTGTGTGTGTGTATGTGTGTGTGTGTGTGTGTGTGTGTGTGTGTGTGTGTGTGTGTGTTTGCTTAGAAGTAGAACATAATCTTGAGGAAAGGGTATCATTTTTCTGTATCTCCTGCATTTCTCACTTGAAATTCCGGTGGCCTCTAATCTGGTCTCCCTCTGACCATTCTTGAGTTTCCCCTGTTCATTCTTCACACAGCAGGCAGAAATAAAATTTCAAAATTAAAACTAGGACATTTCATTCCCCTGCAGAAAACCTTTCAATGACTTCCCTTTGCTCTAAAATAAAGTCCAAACGGCTCACCGTGGCCAATCGGATCTGAAGGGGCTGGACTTCACCTTGCCTGTCAGCCTCTGCTCTGAGGCTGGCCTTTTCGCCCACTCTCCTCCTCACCAGCTGTGTCAGCCTCCTAAATCCTGCCAAGGTCTCTTCCAACTTCAGGTCTCCACCCGAGCCGTCCCTTTGCCTGACTGCTCTTCTTCAGTGCTTGCTTTCTGTCAGCTGGCTCCTCCTCTTGGGGTCTTCCCTGACCGCCTGATTGAAACGAAGCTTCTGTCTGACAGCACCGTCCTTTAAAAACCTCATTTGCAGCACCTGTGACATTTGACAGTCATACACTTGTTTGTCACTTGTCGTCCCCATTTGGCTGTAAGCAGCATGAGGGCGGACTCCTGTGTATTTTGTGACCTGGCACCATGCAGGCCAGGGAGGAGACCCCCTGAATATTTCCTGAATGGATGAATGAACTGTGGCTTTATTTTTTGGTCAATATTCTCTGCTTTATTGGTTTGCAGATACATTTTCACCTTATACATCAGTAAAAGATGTTTTCATGTTAGGGGCCGACATAAGATTATCATATGCTAGTGTAGTCATTTCATAAAAATAAGGTCATTTTTTTACAACTTCAAGTTGAGAAGAGCATAAACTCAAAAGAAAACCCTTTCTACAGAAGCACGATTGGTGATCTTATCCTTTTTTTCATCATTTTCCTGAGGACTTATGAGGATGTTGTCACAGATGGCCCATGCCTTCTGACTGGCACTTGGAAACCTTAGCCCAACCCTGTGGCTCCCATAACCTAGGACCCTGCCTGGCACTGGTTAAGTTCTGGGTCGGACCCAGAGTGTCCAGGGGGCCCCGACAAATCATTTCCCTGCTCAGAAGCTCGGCCTTGGCATCTGTGGAATGAGAGGGTTCCATGAAGGAAGTGAGATGGTGGCTAACTGTGCCTACACCCTGACCCCGAAGAGGGAGCCTGAGCCATGCTTGTTGCTGAGGGGACACCGGGGGTGGCCCGAGCCTGAGCCATAGTCACTGCTGGGTTGAGGGAGTGTGGTGGTCATTTCCTTGTGTGAGGAGCAGCCAAAGGAGGTGGGGGAGCAGCCAAAGTGGGTGGCCAGTTCCTGTCTCTGACCCTTGGGGCAGGGCCTGCCACTCCTGCCAGGCTCCCACACCTTGGCTAAGAATAGCTCAGCTCCTTCCTGATGGCCGGCAGTCACCCGGAGCCCAGAGGAAACAGCGCGGGACTATCTAACCTCAGGCTGGGCTGTCCCTTCCGGCGATTCTCTCCTCCGCTGGGGGGATCAAAGGGCCACCGAGCATCTGACGAGACCCCCTAATAATAGCACCGTGGTGTGTAGACAAGGGTGGCATTTGGGCCCCTGCTGAAGGATGGCGGGAAGCTAGAAGCCTGGAGACTGAAAACTGAGGATCTGGGGCCCAGGGTCGGGAGGATGTGGGCTGGGGGAAGGGAAGGTCCTCAGGAGTCTTTGAGGGAAGCAAGGCCCTGGAGGACAGGAAGCTCCTGCTTCTGACTGAGCAGGATCAAGGTGGGGCCTGGGCACTCCCTTAACTGACCGAGGCAGGTGGCCTAAAGATCACACTTGGAGAAATGGCCAACCACGGATGATGGGCCATTCCAGAAAGTAGATGCCTGCATGACGGACTGGCCCTGTTCTGGTTCTGGAGCTGACTTCAGAACCATCACTGGGTCCCAGTGACTTTGGTCCCCCCCCTCATTTATCATCCAAACAGAGACGTTTCTGACAGCGAAAGAGGATATTTTTAATAACTACACCAGGACAGCAAGCATAAACAGTCTCTCCTGGGCAAACCAGGATGTCTGGTTGCTCCAGCCACGAACCGTGGCTGCGTGTCCACGTTCTCCTCTCCTTCGATCTCTCCATAGGAAGAGATGAGATAGAGCTGATTAAAGAAAAGAAGAGGAAAAGACAAGAAATGGCAGGACCTCCAGAAATGTGGGGATCCAGCGTCCCAGCGTAATAAATCAGCCTTCACATAAATCAGCCTGTCCTTCATAAATCAGGTGGAGTTTAATTATAGCCCCAGAGGAGCTGTGCTCCAGAGCTGGGAAAGAAAGGAGCACGTTTCTCAGGAAGTTCCACTGCTTGGCTGAGGTTGGGGGCCGCCTGCGTGGAGAGATAAGCTGGGCCGACAAACCAAGAGCAGCTTCTTTCCTTGGTTTTCTGCAGCTGAACTTCTGGGCTCATAACAAATGCCAGAGAAACCCCCTGTGCCTTCTTTTACTGCAAAATAACATCAGCTTCCAGTTAACTGTCCGCAGTCTATACAGATCCCTTGAACAAACAGGTCTATTGTCAGATTCATTAACAAGCACGTAAGGAGCAGATCCTATGTTGTATGCCAGCTTCTGTGCTGATTTCTGGAGATGTAAAAACGAACAGGGCAATGGGCCCATCTTCGAGGCACTCTCAATCATTCAGGGAAAACGGGGTCAGACAGTTCTCAAGGTGATGGAACAATGCTGCTCTGCTGGAGAAACCTGTTCTAGAGCCTCATTTTCAGAATCCTGGAAGGCTTTGACAACTTCCCTTTATTTTATTTTTATCTTTTTATAAGATTTTATTTACTTATTTGACAGAGAGAGACACAGCAAGAGAAGGAGCACAAGCTGGGGGAGTGGGAGAGTGAGAAGCAGGCTTCCTGCTGAGCAGGGAGCCTGATGCGGGGCTCAATTTCAGGACCCTGGGATCATGACCTGAGCCGAAGGCAGACGCTTAATGACTGAGCCACCCAGGCGCCCCATAACCTTCTTTAAACACACAGCAGTTGTCCATAGAACAAAACCCTCCCTAACAGGGATGATGGAAGTTACTGGGAAGACTTAGAGAGTAGTTGTCAGGAGCCTAGGGGTCTTGAAGCCGGTCAGACCTGGTTTTGGCTCGGCTAACTCAAAATTGTGCTCCTTCAGCAAGTTTCTACGGTCAGATGGTAGTAGGGCTTACTTCATGAAGCAGGATGTTAAAGCTTGCAAGGACTCATGAATCACCAAAATGCAGATTCTGATTCAATTCTGGGACCCAGAATTCTGTGCTTTTAACAAGTTCCCAAGTGATGGGGATGCTGGGATCTGAGGACCACACTTTGAGGTGAAAGAGCACAGGATCTTAAAAGATCAAAGAAGTGCTGAGCATGGTACTGATGAGTGGTGACTTAAGTACTCCATAATGTACCCTATTACCTTTCAAATGAAATATTAAAATATTTATTTTCATTTAAGTATCTCCCCATGTATTACTTGTTATCATAATTTAAAAGAAAGTTTCTTAAGCCAGGGAAACACTCCTGGTTACATTTCTTGGGTACCATATGCTGCCAGTTTTTTCAAGGTTCATGACAGTAGGAAAATTCCAGAAGAGAGGAATGGGAGATCTAGAATTTGTGTCTAGTACCACCTCACATCTTCTTGAGGTGCGGGGTCATGGGGACCTGTTGAAATGTCATATCCCTCCTGAAGAATATATCTAGCTGTGGTTATTGTGAGAAACTACAGAACCATGAACACTGTGAAGATATCACTCCCAGACCTGATATGAGCTATAAAGAGAGAAACTAGGGAGCAGAAATTAAAAAAAAAACCACACACACACACACACAACACAACACATGATTAAAGGTTTGATGTTTTTATAAACTTTGGTAATTTTAGGATATAGTCCCAAATCTGTTGAGACTCCTACTCCTGAGAGGCAGGCTCAGGATGCCCCTTAAATCTAAGCAGGCTTGGAGCACCTGGGTGGCCCAATCAGTTAAGGGTCTGAGTCTTGGTTTTGGCTCAGGTCCTGATCTCAGGGTTATGGGATCCAGCCTTGCCTCTGGCTCTGAGCTGTGTGGAGTCTGCTTAAGATTTTCCCTCTCCTCTCTCTCTGCCCCTCCCACTCATGCTCTCTTTCTCTCTCAAATAAATAACTAAAATCTTCTATTAAAAAATCTGAGCTGGCTTGTGATTGCTTTGACTAAGAGAAGATGATGCCAGTACTCCCTGGCACTTCAGAGGCAAGATCAGAAAGGGTCCTGAAAGGAAAGAAAGGGTCCAGAAAGGAAGATAGGCAGGTTTCTGAAGAAACTATCCCCTAAATTAATCCTTGACATGAGTGAGAAGAGCTAAGTTAGATATTCTTGGACTCTAGAATTTTAAAAAATTTCCAAAAAATTTTGGGGATAGATATAGGGGAAAAAAAGGTTTCAAAGAGCCTACGAAAACCAAGACAATCTTGATGTGAAACAAAGCTGGAGATCTTACATTTCCTATATTAAGGTCAATTATGAAAATATAGTAATTAATTTAAGATCATGTAGCTCTGGCTGCGCCTGGGTGGCTCAGTAGGCGGAGCCTCCTACTCTTCCCCTCCCCCTCTCCACCAAGCGGAGTGTGGCGGTTCCCTCCCTCGGCCCCTCCCCCTCTCGCTCATGCGCACTCTCTCTGTCTCAAATTAATCTTAAAAACGGAAGATTGTGTGTTTCTGGAACAAGGATATGAACAGAACAGAAGAGAGAATTCAGAAACGCAGCCATGCGCACTTGGTCACCTGATTCATCTCAAAAGTGATTAACTCAGAGATTATGAAGCCAACAGAAGAGGAGTAAGAGGTGTGAGGAGAACAAGAAACGATGAGGATCACAGAACCAAGGGATCTACAGAGCTTCGGGGAGCAGGGGGAGATCAGCAATGGCAGGGACAGCCGGTGTCCATTAAACTGAAAAGTTACTTAGAATTTGACTTTCACGTGACTGTTGTAACCAAGGGTGAGCTCTTCCCGCAGAGTGGACAGGAACCAGATAGGAGCGGTTTACAGAAGGAGAAGTGATGGGCCGGAGGTAGGAAGTGTAAGCTGCTCCTCTAAGAACTCTGGGCCAGAGGGAAGGCAAGACGTCCACAGCAGGTATAAGCGACAGGAGGTCCTGATTTATTTATTGAGGACAGTGGAGGCTTGAGAATGTTTATAAGCTGAGGACACAGTGAACACGGAGAGGAGAAAGGAGAATCTGTGTGCCATGAAGATGACTGATACTGCCGGTCTAGAGGAAATACAGTGTCTTCCAGGGAAGAAAGGAAGACGAAGAGTCAAGAATAACCCATGGATAAACTGTATTTTATGAATATTTAGATGTCTCTAGAAACTCCTATATTAACATTTCAGTTAAAATAGCCCCACTTCTTGGACAGCCTCCTCAAAAGACTTTTAGCTGCTTTAAAAATAGGTTTTGGAATATTTCAGGCATAAAAAGGCTATAAAGAGTGATGTAAGGAACTTGTGAGCCTTTTACTCTAAGAAATAGAGTGTTATCAATACAATAAAAGACCCCTACATGCTCCTTTTCTGATCATAACTCCACTTCTCCCCACTCTGTCCGCAGGAAATCACCATCTCAAGTTTGGTGTTTATTTATTTCTGAGTATTTTTTATACTTATACTTTATACAAACACATTTGCATTTATCTCTGAGTGATATTTATTGTATTATGCATTTGTGACTTTTAAATAAATGACATCATACCATATGCTTTCTTTAACTTCATTTTATCCCTCAGTATCTTTGCAAGATTTCTTTGTGTTGACATATGTAGCCCCAGTTTATTAATTTTTAGTGATTCATGGTATTCTATTATGTGGATATATTGTAATTTATCTCTCTCATATTGATGACTGTTTCCAGTATTTTCCAATTATAAATGCTAACACCATGAATATTCTTGTACATGTTACCTTGTACACATGTGCAAGAAATTATATATACATACTTAGGGGTGAGATTGTTGGGTTGTTGGGAAATGGACACACTCAACTTTAGGAAGTATTCACACATTGTTCTCCTGCGTGGACACCCCTGTTTATAAGTTTTGGGGAAGGCTCAGTTATTAGTCTTCAAATATATCCTCTGCCTTGGTCTTTTCTTTCTGGAACTCTGATTAGGTACTTATCAGAACTTCTAAATCTGTCCTCTATGTCTCTCCATTTCTTATTCATAATTTCTACATCTGAATAGCTGAGCTACATTTCAGATCATTTCTTCATTTCTATTTTATCATTCAACTAATTCTACTAATTCTCTCTCTAGCCACATCTTATTTCAAATCTATAAAATATGGATTCATAGATTTAAAATATACATTTATACAGTAGAGATGTCAATCGCATGTTTATGTTGTAAAACGTATCACACACACAGAACTGTTGGGTGGTGTTAGGAAATCATTACATTTTGGGGATATTAATTATTTATTAGTTATATGTTATAGTATCTTCTCCCCATCTATGACTTGTCTTTTTTTTTAATGGTTTCTTTTGTTGTATAGAAGTTTTAAATTATAATGTAGTTAAATGTGTCAATCTTTTTCTTTATGAATTGTGCCTTTTATATCTTGTATAAGAAGTTCTTCTCTGTATCATAGTCTTAAAGATATCTTCCTATAATTTTGTCTAAAAATCTTAACTTTTGCTTTTCAGGTTGAGTCTTTAATCTAATTGGAATTGATATGAATATTGCATGATACAGGGATGGAATATTGTTATTTTGAATGAAGTTAATGAACCCAGAACTAATTAATTATTAGTCTTTCTTTTCCTTATCAATCTTAAGTGCCACTTTAATCTTAGACACATTTTGCGTATTTCTGTGCTCTCTGGCCTATTCCAGTCACATATTTTTATCCTTGTGCCAATACCCCACTGTCTTATTTACTATAGTTCAAAATAAATCTGGATGTAGAGATGGCAGCTCCAATTCACTCCACCTCATTCCTTTTCTTAAAAAACATCTTGACTATTCTTGAACATCCATTCTTCCATATACATATTAGAATCAGCTTACCCAGAAAAACTCTCTGGGTAAGTTTGTGCACATAACAGTTTTATCTCTTTCTTTACATTTCTTTTATTTTTTAAAAAAGATTTTATTTATTTATTTGACAGACAGAGATCACAAGTAGGCAGAGAGACAAGCAGAGAGAGAGGAGGAGCAGAACTGATGTGGGGCTTGATCCCAGGACTCTGGGATCATGACCTGAGCCGAAGGCAGAGGCTTTAACCCACTGAGCCACACAGGCGCCCCTTTACATTTCTTTTAACATTTATTTCTTTGACTTGCTGCACAGGCTAGAACGTGAAGCACAATATCCAGTGGAAGCCGTGATAAAAGACATCTTTGCTGTGGTCCAGATTTTTTAAAAAAGATTTTATTTATTTGAGAGAGAGATCGAGAGACAGCATGAGTAGAAGGGGTAGAGAGAGAAGGAGAAGCAGGTTCCCTGCTGAGCTGGGAGCAGGGAGCCAAACGGGGCTGAGATGAGGACCCTGAGATCATGACCTGAGCGGAAATCAGGAATCAGATGCTTAAACAACTGAGCCACTCAGGAGTTCCTATTTTCTTAATATTTTAAAACACAGCCTATATTTATAGTTGTAACTGATTTATAAGTCTTGCTATGAATTATTTTTTCTCTTTAAAAAAACAGTTTTAAGATTTTTAGAAAGATCAACTTTTGTCTTCATTCTTTGTGTACATCTATTGTCTTTTTAACTTCTTAAGACACTTGGCTCTCTCATTTATATTTTTCCTTATTTTCTAATATAAACATTTAAAAATTTCCTTTAATGTTACCTTTGTTCATTACACCTATTGGGTACGTACTATTTTATTATCCTTGAAATTAATGTATTTTCCAATTGCTTTCTTCATTTGTGTGTTTTTTTAAGATTCATTTATTTGAGAGCGAGAGAGTGGAGGTGGGAGCTCAGGTGAGTGGGAGGAAGGGCAGAGGGAGAGAGGAGAGAGAATCCCAAACAGATTCCCCGCGAGGTAGGGCTCAATGTCATGGCCCTGAGATCATGACCTGAGCCTAATCCAAGAGCTGGACGCTCTGCCACATGAGATACCCACATGTTCCTAACTTCATTTGTTATTTGACCCATAGATATTTCAGAAATATGTTTAAAAATCTTCAAACAAACTTGTTTTTTAATGTTATTTTAAAGAAATGTGTAATTTCATTTTAGTCAGAAAAGATAGTGTCTGTGATATGGTAGCTTTCCCATTTACAGAGACTTGCTTAATTGACTTAATAATACAAACTTAGCTTTCACAAGTGTTCCATGTGTGCTTGAACACAGTGTGTATTTGCCAATTGCTGGGTTCAGCGTTCTATATATAGCCTCCAGAATAAATGTGTTAATTACGTCACCCAAATCTATTTCTAGCTAATTTTTTGCCTGCTTGATCTATCATTTTTGGAGGGAATTGCATTAAAGTTTACCACTGGGTAAGTGCACTTTGCTATTTTCTTTTTGTAGTTCTGTCAATTTTTGCTTTACATACTGAAATTATTTTAGTAGATATGGAAAAGGATAGAATTGTTATTTTTTATGGTGAATGAAAACTTATCAATATTTAATGATACTCTTAATCTTTAGTAATTTTTTATGTTAAAGTGTATTTTGCTTGATATTATTGTAGCTACATGAGCTTTCTTTCTACTAGTATTTGCCTAAAATATCTTTCTTCATCCTTTCACTTTTGACATATCTGTATGCTTACTTTAAGAATATGTCTTTGGGGGGGCGCCTGGGTGGCTCAGCGGGTTAAAGCCTCTGCCTTCGGCTCAGGTCATGATCCCAGGGTCCTGGGATCGAGCCCCATATCGGGCTCTCTGCTCCGCCAGGAGCCTGCTTCCTCCTCTCTCTCTCTGCCTGCCTCTCTGCCTACTTGTGACCTCTGTCTGTCAAATAAATAAATAAAATCTTTAAAAAAAAAAAAAAAGAATATGTCTTTGGTAAAAGTATAAAGCTGAATTTTCTAAAATCCATTTTAATAATCTCTGTCCTTTAATTGGTAAGTTTTCAGTCCACTTACATTTACTGTGATTACTTATCCATGTGGATTTATTTCTAACATCTTATTACATGTTTTCTATTTGCCCTAATTTTTCTATTCTTTTTTATTTTTTCTCATTTTTTTTAGATTGGTCATTTTTTTTATTCAATTTTTTCCCTTATAATAATTTGGAAGTTTTATATTCCATTTCAATTATTATAGACACTAACTTTAAATTTTTAATAATAAGTATATTAATTTTAACAAAGTCTACCAATAAGTATTTCCCCTTTTGTCATACATGTTATTATATACCACTAATTTAATTTTATCTTCATACATTTATTTACTTATTCAGCAAATATTTATTGAGTGCTTATTATGTGCAAACACTGTGCTAGTAGCATGGGATACATCAGTAAGCAAAGTTTTCCAAAATATGTATGGTAAGAAAAGTCTCTAAAGTAAGAATTCTTACCCAACACCCTTATGAGGGTTAAGAGTTCTAAGGAAACATTTTTTTGTTTCTCCTTTTCGTCTCACCACAAGACCCAAAGTCCAGCCAGAAATAGAAAAATTCCTTTGTGATTTATCTTTGTATATAAGCTGATAAGTAGAAACTGAAAGAGATCAAACTGCCTACACATACACACATTTATAAATATGTATACATACTTACTTGTGTATGTACCTATAAACCCAAATTTTATCAAAATGTATTTCTACACAGTTTATTTTTTTTTTAATTTCTTTATTTCACAGATCACAAGTAGGCAGAGAGACAGGCAGAGAGAGAGGAGGAAACAGGCTCCCCACTGAGCAGAGAGCCCGATGCGGGGCTCGATCCCAGGACCCCGGGATTATTAGGCAGAGGCTCCAACCCACTGAGCCACCCAGGCGCCCCAATTTCTACACAGTTTAAAGATTCCTGTTATTGCATAACATTTATCACCAAACCTTAAAGAAGAAAAGAAAAAAGAAAAACAAACATATCTTTTCTCTTGTTTTCCCTCTTCAGATCAACTTCTTTCCTCTCTTTTAGCTAATTCTTTTGGGATTTACCTCCAAATTTCTAAATAACATGTTTACATTACTACTTCCAGACCTTTCATTTTAGTCATTGCGTGTAAATCCCCTGGGTTGGCACCTGAAGCTGGGCTGTCTTTCTCTTCCCCTCCTCTATCTTCCCATTCACTCCCCCTTGTCCTCACAAGGTTAACTCCAGGAAAGACAGTAAGTGGTTCATTTTATGTAGCTATATCTTAATACAGGCCTATATGATTTATGCTCAGCACTAGCTGTTTTATAACTATACAGACTCTATTTATAGATGAATCGAGCAACTTTAATATTTTTTCCCTTTTCTGAACTAGTTTTGTTTATCTTTTCTGGAAATAACTAGAGTCCTGAAGTTTTGTTTGCATAAGTTCCTATGCATTTATCATTGACTCAACCCTAAACTCTTCACCATTGCATTCTTCTCTCAAGACATTCAGGGTCACCAAACATTCTGTCAATTGCAACTTCTTCAAGAAAGATGGCTTGCAGCCTTCAAATGCGCTCCAGGTGGGACTGGCGGCCATCTAATACTTGAAACACAGTCTCATCCTAGGCTGTCCCCTCACCCTCCTCCCAGGGAGTCTCTCTGTTTCTCTCTTGGGCTGGATCCTCTGTTTTCTATGCCCCATATTCCTTTTTCTGAGCTTCCTCCCTTGAAATTGTCTTTACTCTCACACTTAGTTTAGCTAAGAAAAGAATTATTGATTATAAATTGATTCCTTCTATAATTTTAAAGGCATTACTCCATTGTCATTTAGGTCCTAGCATCGCTGTTAGGTCTGAGTCTTGTTATTCCAATTTCAGGTCTTTGGAAGTGATCTCTTCTTTCTGGAAACTTGTGGAATATTTTCTTTTGTTCCTTAGTGTTCCAAGAAACCATGAGGTGTCTTGGTATGGGTTGTGTTCACCTATAATGTTGGGTCATCAATACATCCTTTTTCTCTGAAAAAACATTCCTGCCCATTTTGGAGGAAAATATCGTGAATTATATGCCTGTTTGGATTTCGGACTTTCTGAACCAGTGCCCTGGCTTTATCTTTTCAATAATATTTTCTATCATGTGTTCTTATTCTATTCTGGGTGATTTCATTATATTTTAAATTTCTGCTACAGTATTTTTTATTTCCAGAGTGCTTTTTAATTTGTTTACTAAATATTGTTTCTTTCCTTTCTTCCTTTTTTTTTTTTTGTTGTTGTTGTTGTTTCTGGCTTTCTATTTTTGTTTTATGGAAATAATATCTTCTCTTATCTCTCTGAGGATGCTTGTAATTCTACCTATTCCCCCTAAATATTCTTCTTCCTATATGGCCTCTACTTCCTCCAAGTGGTTTTCTTTTTCCCATTTGTTTATTTACTTTTTTGTTTTGGTCTGTGTCTTTCACGATAGAGGCTTTCTTTGCCATCTGATCACCCCTGAGTGTCTGCTCATCTGTACGAATGGGATGCTAGCAAGCTGATAGGAAGCACTGAGAAAGGGGTTTGGCTTGCCAGGTGTGGTCTCCGCAGTGGGTGTGTTCTGGCTGGGATGTATCTTTGAGGGACTCCTGGCATCCATAGCTTTAGCCCTTCCTCTTGTGCTTGCCAGAGGCCCCAGAACGTTCTCCTTTGTCTTCCCTAGAGGGTTTAGTCCTAGATGCCTATAACCTGGGAAGTGGCTGGGGAATCCCAGCTTTCAGTTTAATAATCCCTTATTATCAGAATGATGCAGCTGTCTGAAACAAGGGCTGGTATCTGACAGTCTAGAGCCTTTGTGTTTTATTTCCATCAGCCACTAATTCTTGACATCTTGCTGTGGTTTGAAAGAAGCGTCACCTATGGTATGGTGGGATGGGACAAGTGAGATTAGGGTGGAAACTGGGGGGCCAACTGCTCTTCAACCAAATGGACCTTCAACCAATCATTTCATTTTTACCCTCAAATTTACCTCCACCCCCTAGAGACTCCTCATGCCAATTGTGAGTTTGGGGGGAATTTTGCAGTCAAAATTCTGCTGTTTCTTAGCTTTCTCTACTGCAGACTTAGGATTAAGTGCCCTAAGTTATCTTCTGAGTCAGTTACTACTCTTCCATAGGTTTTTAAGTTTCCAATATTTTACCACTACTGATTCTTCCCTGCAATCTGTTCTCATGGTTTGTTCATTAAAAAAATATATTTTTGCTCTGATTTTAGTGGGGCTTCCGAAAGGGTGTCAGTAAATGATGTATTCATTCTCCATATACATCCAGAAGTAGAGTGCATTTCTTCCTCATCCTTCTTTTGCCAACCATGTAGCGTTCTCCAGAGGTCTTGGTTCCAGGTTCCACATTGAATGGGCTTTATGTCTTCTTTTCCTTATGGTCCTTTAAATTAAAACCTTCACTTGATCAATTGCAAAACCACTCTAAGTAGCTTGGCATGAGCACAGATTTATGACTGTTTTCTTATTTCTGTAGGGATTTCTCTTTCTATCTTGTGAGCTCAGCTTTGCATTTAAACAGACGTCAGTTATATTTTATTTTGTTTTACAGCAGGAAATTTCAGGGTATCTGGTCTAGCCTATAATTAAAGATGGAAGTCTCCAGTAGATTTTTAGTCTCTCAAGACTGGCAATGGTTACTCAAGCAGATAACATCATACTCATTCATTCATTTAACAAACATTAATTGACCCCATATTCTCAGAGCTGTGCTTGAAGCTACTTGTGGATATGTCCTTGTTGTACCTGTGCCCAAGATGATTGGAGAACTGAACAGAGCAAGGCAGTTGTGGATGGGGTTCCTAACTGAGCCCAAGAGGGTCTGCCAAACCATGAGGTTTGAAAGAACCACCCAATAATACACAAAAGAGGGCAGGGTAACAGAGCGATGGTGACTGTTAAAGAAAGCTTGGTAATAGCTGGACCTTGATCATTGATCATTGGCCTTTGGAAAGAGACATTGGCATTTGGAAAGAGACATTTCAATCTGACACAAAAAGAGATGGGAATGTTTCCTCAGCCAGAAGCTGTAATGACCAAATAGTGTTTCACCAGAAAATTCTGAGAGCTTCATGCTGACTACTGGGGCAGGCAGGCATAGAGATAGCTAGAGGCAGAGAATCCAGCTAGGAATGACCATAACAGTCCATGGATAGATTATGGCTTCCATACTCAATTTTGTTTTTCTTTTTTGAGGAAAGAAGAGCTTATGAAGATCTCTAAAATTTCAAATGTATTTTTTTTTATTTTGATTTAGGATTCCAACTTTATTTCAACATCACACAACTACTTTGAAGTTCTGGTATGGAAGATTATCTAGAGTCATATGTTTGCCAAATATCTCTAAGTGACATAAAAATATTAAGTTCTTTGTAGTTTGAAAGGCCTTTCTAGATATAAAAACTTTAAAACAGATTTATTCATCACACCATCTAATTGCATTTTCACTCCGTGACCTCAGGCATCCGGTGTTGTACAAATCCAATATAGTCCTAAAAATATTTTGGATATTGAAATTCCAAATAGCTTGAACCTATATTTTCTTATTTTCAGTGAGAAAAATAAAAAAGCATTTCTTAAAATCCTGATCAGTTTTCCCATATATCACTAAACCAGTCTTAGGAGCATACGCAATTATCCATGGAGGATTTCGGAAAGATATAATGGATTTAAAATACCATTTGCATTTAATGAACTCATTAGTAGTGAGTGGACAAATGCTCTGTGCAACCATGTTTTTTGGTAGCCGATACATGTTACATTGTCCTTTCTTATTGCTTGCGGTTTTGTATTCATTTTCTTTTTGCAAAATGCTGTTTTTATTCTCCTCTCTTTTTAGTTATAAGGTTTTCTAGACCTCTTTGGTTCATGTACTTTTTTCATAGGCTTTTCCACATTCTTAGAAGGCATTTTCACTTACCGATGGCGGGGAAGATGATGGCGATAATGCACAAGTTTAAATAACCCAATCAACAGGGCAACAAAAGAGAAGCCATCTTACAGGGGAAGCAGCTAAGATAGACCGCAGGGCGCCCCATGATCTCTTGCCCAGACTTGTGTTCAAATGATGAGTTTTTACTGGCCCCAGCATGCAGTTTTTTTATAGCAGAATTTCAATTAGGATAATGCATGTGGGGTAAAAATGGTTCCAAGTCATTACAGAGAATATTTGGAGAGTGTGATTCAGGTAGTAAATTCGATGTCTGTATTGTGTTCTGTGAACCCACTGTCTTTTCTTTAAAAAAAAAAAAGAAAGAAAAAAATTGAAAAACGTTTTTATAATTAACAAAATAAGTCCAAAGCACACAAAAAAACAAAACAAAACAAAAAAACCAATTATATTTATTTAATTCCTTATGGTTTGCACCCTGTCTTCTGATTAGACAACAAATCTTTTTGTGGAAATGACCTCATTTTACAACTCAATCCAACAAATGATGCTGGCCGCCTACGTGGTGGCAGGCACCAGTCCAGGCAAAGAGCTGCTTATGACACAGATGGAGTACCTCAGCTGAATTCGTGAGCTTGTTCCAGAAAGTGTTTGTTTCCTCCCAGTTTCCATGTCTGGATTCCACGTATCTGACACTAGGTAAATGGGTTACTTCTCCATAGCACTCCACCTCCCCAAACAAACAAAACCTTTTCCCAACCATGACCAAAGCAGCAAATAGTCAGATCATTCATACTCATTCATTCATTCAAAATGTGATTATTAAAATAAGAACATGAATTATTAGGCCACAAATAATCACAAATCATTGCATGCGATTCCTGTATATTTTAGAGAAAAATAGAAAGTAAAACACATAAGGGGGCAAATTAAGTATCCTTTCCCCATTAAACTTCAATTTTTAGCCTTAACCTCTTCTTCTCCTAACCCCACTTTCCTTATTTTGCAAAAACATTTTACTTTTTTAGACTAAGTTGCCAGTGTCAAAAAGTCCTAGATCTGCAAAGGGTCCCAGAAGCTCAGTCTCTCCTTTTCTCTGCTTCAGCGTTTCTTGTGGTTCTGGGGTCAAAAGCCTAGAGCTCTTTCCTTCACTTACTAGAGAAAGGCATTCTCTTTCACTCCTTGGTACTCTGAATAGATTCTGACGTATGTTAACTGGCAGGCTAGACTTCCAGAGGAAATCTGGCTCTAAGCTTCCAGAACTGACCTTCCTTCCTCTTTTCTTTTCACAGTCAAAAGAGGAAAAATCAGGAAGACAATGGCAAGCAGCGACAAACACTTATTCACCCAACTGGACAAAAAGTTCTCCCAGTGATCAGGGCAGCTGTCATTGACCCAGACTGACTTCCTCCCCTCCCCCCAACCCCTTTGAAGGCACCTAAGTTCAGTGTCTACTGAGGGGACAGTTTTCACAGGCTCCCCCAGGTCAGCACTGTCTGAGAGCAACACACTGTAAGCCACATATGTCATTTAAAACTTTCCTGAAGCCATATTTTAAAAGTAAAAATAAATAGGTCAGTTAACTTTACTAATATACTTTATATAACACAATGTACTCAAAATATTACCTTTCAACATATAATCACTATATAATACAACGATGTGATATTTTAGACTCTTCTCTTCATGTTAAGTGTACTTTATACATACTGCACAGCGAATTCGGATGGCTTGGTTTTTATGGGGAATAGAAGACTGGAAGACTCACCCCTCCAACTCTAGCACAGGCAGTGTATGATTTTATAAATGTTATAGTTAGAAAAGTGTATCCATATACCTAAGGTGTTCCAAACCTACTTAAAAGTTTCCTCATAACTGAAAATCGTTATCCTTCAATATTCACATCCACACTGATAAAACCAATTCATCTTTTAGAAAATAATGACTTTGACTTCAAAGCAAAAGACATCATTTTCAGATCGATGTCTGCCTAAGTAAATTCATTAACTCTTGTGTTAATTCAGTATTAACATTGAACTCAAAACAGTATTGACAGATTGAAAAGCAGCTGCTTTCTGTCAGTCTCGAGTTCTTCATATTTTTCTTATAGTTCTTGCAGCCAGTTTACATAGTGCTTTCAACCACCATGAAAACGTTCTGCATATTGACTCATGAAAGGAAAGTATAAAAATTATTATTATTGATTCTATTATGAAAAGCTTCAATTTCAATTTCAAGTCTTGCATCTGTCTAGGTAAGCCACTGATAAGCTTTTCCTTTCCTTGGAGTTCCAAATTTAGCTCATTTATATGCAGTGTGATATTGGTGTGAAAATATAGATCATGCTGCCATTTTTTATCTCTGATTATTGGATATTTGGTAGATATTCCTTTATTTCCAAGGATGAACCTTGGAATTAGACTTAACAGTACATTAATGTTTGTAAAACTTCTTCATCACTCAATCTAAGAGTATTGGCGAAGAAGTCATGAGGCCATTAAATTCACTGTTTTCTACTTCTTTCAACACTTCTATTCACTTATAATGATTCACTGCATTTTCATGTATATACTGAATGATTTTAACAACTGTATCCATGACAAATTTCATGGAGTCTGCTTCAGAAAACTAGGCATAAATAATTGTAAGCTGTATCATACTGTGAAACAAAGAAAGAAAGGAAACATCAGTTCCTTTTTAAAAATTCCAATAAATCTGTGATTTGAGTTAACATAGCTGGAAGATTGTTTATTGTGTTAGAAACTAACTTTTTAAAAGCTAGCCAAAATTCTTCCTTGACAGATATTAAATAAAAAAATATCTACGCCATGAGTTTGATATTTTAGGCTATGAATGGACAATATTTCTTTACAAAGTAAGACGTCCTCAGAGACAAAACAAACTCCAAGTACTCATTGGGCAGTGTTTTTTATATCTTGTGACTCATTTAAAGCTAAAACAAAACAAAACAAAAACTTATAATTTTTCAGATTTTGATATTGTTAAGAAGGTCTTGTATTTTATAAGCAATTGTTTAGTAGCTTAATTGAAGTTCTTTTGGTGAGATATCTTTTCAAAATATTTTCCTCATAATTTTCCAATAAAATTTCTGTAACTGAAATAATAGTTTCTTTTACCATGTCTCCATCTAAAAATGTATGCATGTGTGTGTATGTATGTGAGAATCAGAGCAGTTTTATATCTGGCCAAAATGACAAGCTGACATCCTCTTTAAAATCCTTAAAATTTTGTGACAACTTGGATAGACATGGAAGACATCATGCTAAGTGAAATACACGGGAAGGCAAATACTGCATGATTCCACTTATAGGAAGTATCTAAACTAGTTAAACTTGAGAAAGCAAGAAAGTTAAGAAGCAGAAAAGAGAATATTGGTTGCCGGTGGGTGCAGGGAGGAGAAAATGGGGAATTGTTCAACGGTATAAATGTACTTCTAACAGGTGAATAAGTTCTAGAGGTCTGTTGTACAACATTGTGCCTGTAGCTAACAATATAGTATTGTGCACTTAAATCATTAGGATGGTAGATTCATGTTAAGTGTTTTTAACACACTCACACACATGGCAAAGGGACACAGGGAAACTTTGGGAGGTGATAATATGTTTATTACATTGACTGTAGTGACATCACAGGTGTCTACAGTACAACCAAACTCATCAAATTGTTTATATTTAAGTATGTGCAGTTTTAAAAATTGCAATTATACCCCAATAAAGCTGTAAAAAAGAAAAAAAAGATATGAGGAATCTACACAAGTCAAACCTATAAAAAAACAACAACAGAGAAGTAAACTGGTGGTTACCAGGTGATAGGGATTGGGGGGATTGATGGTGCTTAAGACTGAACATATGACCAGTGGTGAATAAGCCATAGAGATCTAATGCACACTGTAATGAATACAGTCGATAATGCTGTACTATCATGACAGAATGTGATAAATATTGCTTCGATGGCAATCATATGACTCTATATAAAGGTATCAAAGAAATGTGCCATACACATTAAATATTTAATTACAACGTTCTTGCAATTATCAAATTCATTAGATAAAACAAAGTTTAAAACTTTAAAACTTTATTTATTTATTTACTTATTTATTCATAGAGTGTGAGTGGGGGGAGCAAACGGGGGGAGAGAGAGAGAGATTCTCAAGCAGAGAGAATGCTCAGCAGGGAGCCTGACCCTGGGCAGGATCCCATGACCCTGAGATCATGACCTGAGTCAAAATTAAGAGTCAGACACGTAACTGGCGGAGCTACCAGACACCCCAAATTAAAAACTTTAAAGAAGTTTTTTAAACTTCTACAAAGGGAAATAAGAAAAATTCTTAAATATTTGATTCTAATTTGAAGTATAATTTCAACATTTTTTTAATATTGAGAGGAAACTTATCAAATTCACCATGTGTTTGGTGAAAATGTCTCTTACTTTTGCACACTTAATTATCTTTTAAAAACTTTTATACAAAAATCAGCTTTCTCATTTTGTACCACTTCCATAAATGATGATTGCCATTTGTTGTGACATTTACAACAGATCTTTTCCATGACAGTACTAGCTCCTGGACCTCTAAGCAATGCAGCACCAGTTGTACAGCCTCATTTTGAATTAAAAAATGAAAATTGTGTTAAAACTAAAATATTTTTGATTTAACTACCAATTAGATTTATGGATATCCCTAAAACTTGTACCATCTACATAGAACATTCAAATAAGCACATCATAATATTCCACTGGCATACAGAAAAAAGTCATTTTAATTGAATCCATAGGTGGCCACCAACAGGGTCAGGGAAATGCTTACAAGTAATACTAGAAACAGCACACGTGCTCGCCACGTACGCCATCACACCAGAGAAATGGTTGACGTGAAATGTGGTCCTGCCAAAATGATCAAGGGGTATTATTATAAAAATAGTTTACACTACTTCAGTTTTCGAAACGCAAGTTACAGCAATGCAGGAAAATAAAAGATGTGGTGCCCCCGTGGTGCTAGCCACATTGTGGGTGCTGTGGCCGTGTGTGTGGCCAGTGGTCACCGGACTGGATAGTATAGTCTCAGATTCTGTAGTAGCTAGCCCTGGCAGACTCCTAGCTGAATCTCCAATCCGTCCAGCAGGGGATTTGGATTCCATTCCCTTCAGTGAATATTCAAAACCACTTATGAACCAATACTTTAAAAATATAATTACACTGTAATTTATGCGGCTCCTCTAAATAAGGATGTAATGAAATAACAATATAAATTAAGAATTAAGAAAACTCGGGTGCCTGGGTGGCTCAGTGGGCTATGAACTGCCTTCAGTTCAGGTCATGATCTCAGGGTCCTGGGATGGGGTCCCCCATCGGGCTCCCTGCTCCGTGCGGAGCCTGCTTCTCCCTCTCCCTCTGCTGCTCTGCCTGCCTGTGCTCTCTCGCTCTGTCAAATAAATAAATAAAATCTTTTAAAAAAGAAAGAACTAAGAAAACTCAACTTTCAGAAACCTAGCTTTCACAAGTTCCATATTTTTATTACATATTATATTAAATAGGCTATTCCACGTAAGACATTTAACACAATAAAACATAATAAGCAACCCACTTGTTTGTTTTTTCCTGGTGTCATCTGATTGCTGATGATTTTGAGCCAAAAGGACTTGGGGTTGTTATGCATTGGTGGTTGGGGTGGGCGTGGGAGGTGGGGACCAGGGCGGGTGTTCAAGCGCTGAGGCTAGGCTTGTAAGGTAGCAGATGTCCTTGTCAACATCCTCCCGCCGACCCCACCCTGTGACCCTGTCTCTGACTGTCAGGATGTGAGGCTTGTTCAGCAGAGGAGCTCATCATCCGAGGCTGGTCTCTTGCTAGACCCCCTCCTCTGACCACATATACCGGGAAGGCTGGCCACTGAGTGGAAGACCCGACCCTGGTGAGGTTGGAGGAAACAGCAAAGCAAGCCTTCATGCAGCTACTGTTCTGGAAGAAAAAAAAATCTTTTTCCCTCTACCATGATCCTTGTGTATCCTGAGAGACCTGCAGAAGGAAGGGGGCTGCTCTGGGTTACTAAGCCTTGAGCCCCTCTTTCCCAATCACAGCTGCTCCTGTCCTAGCCAGCTGTGCCTGTTAAAGATCTCCCTATGTTGTAGATTATTGGAGTTTGAGTGAGGCACTATTTACAGGAAGTACAGTTAAGGGCTTTTCAACCCTTAGCATTCTGGGAAGATACCGCCTTAAAACATGTGAGCGCGTTCTTTAAATTCTGGATACTGGACTTGCAAACATTATCAGGAACATTGTTATTATAAATGTGTAAAAGTGAGTTATAAGAGTAAAACCTGGTATTTATTGAAAGCTTGCCACATCATAACTATCTCATTCACCCTCAAATCAACATTTGGTGGGAGTATTTTTACCTGTTACTTTGAAATGATGAACCTGAGAATGAGACGATAAATCTCACAGCCCAAGAACATAGAGCTGGTGGAGGATGAAGCTAGGATTCAAACCTAGACAGTCTGACTTTAGAATCTGATAACTTTGCATATGCATATATAGTATCTATATAAAAATACATATGATTTATGGGATATGTATCAATATATGATATCTGTGTATATACCCATATATAGATATATCTTTATCTCTATCTATATATTATATGTGCCTATATAAAACATCTCCAGTGTTTTTAACTCATTGCTTTCTGTTTAATCCTTTCTGAACAGAAATCTTAAATACCATCCAGTGATTTACTCACATTTGCTTATAATACCTAGTATTTTTGCTTTTATTGATGCTGCTGAAATGAACGAACTATTTCATTTTTCTCATTTAAGCTTGAAAACCCTTTTTTCAGAAGGGAGTCGGGAAGAAAATACAGTGCAAGATAAGGTAGTTCATAGCAAAGTCCTGCAGAATACGGTTAAAGGATGCAAAGAGAGTGGTCAACCTGACACTCACACTGAACAGATGGGCACGCACGGGCAATGAGCTGGCTATCAGCTTTCTGGAAGTGAGCGCAAATGCCAAACACATTTAGATGACATGGTTTCCATTTTCTCACAATAAGAAGACTAAAACTCAGCTCTGGACAGCTCAAGACAGAATTAATGTAGGGACCTTTAAATAAAGGGAATTAGGCAACACCGTGGGAGATATCTAAGCCTGGTTTTGTGTGGCACAGAAGAGTCATTTAGTTGGTTCCCATCTTCTTCTTAAAGAAGAGCAGCTGCCCTTACATACTAACCTGCTATTTGGTAAGGCACCTCCACAGGCTGAAAACATGTGATCCTGTTCTTCCTTCCAGGCCTAAAATCACATGAGTAGAACCTGGAGTGGTTTACAAGCTTGGACCCTCTCCAATCCCCCATGCCTCTGTAATGGCTAGGTACATGCTAAATATTTAGAAATAACGACCAAAACCTCTAAACAATATAGACTTTTCTGAACTGTTCATTAGAATGATGGCTATCCATTTTAGATACAAGATGGGAAAGTAACACATCCTTCTGTGTTGTTAATAGTAAGAGCTGGACTTGAACTCTTTTCTCAGGCTGACCCCTGCAGACAGGCATGAGCCCCACAGGGTGGGGCAAGGGGCAGGGAGAGCTTGGAATCATACTTGAATAATGTCCTGGGCCCTGTTCTAAATAACCTTGTGAAGGAGACATCATTATTTTCTGCATTCTTCAGATGAGGACCTTGAAAGCTCAGGGCGATCAGAGGTCACCTATATGCATCCTTGAGTGTGGAGGTCCTACTCTTGACAGAGAGCAGTACTAACTGGACGGACTTGGGAATTCTAGTCCGTACTACTCGGCAAACCAAGACTTCCCTTGACAACTGGTTTTGGCTGTGATCACATGTCTATACCATCCCAAAGTAAACTTCTCTATCATTCTGTACTTTTTCCTGAAGAAGGTGTCTACTAGGCGACCCAAATAAGTAATAGTGTGAAAAAGCAACTTAAATAGTAGAGTTATTCGATTTAAACAGTTGGAGAAGATTAAATAAAATTGCTCTTTTTAAATTTTGATGAATGCTTACTTATTTCTATGATTTAATTATGGTATAATTTATATTAATTAATGTTCATTCTGGCAATAGCTAAAGTACAAATTCAATTGTTGCTTAAGACTTTTCCTAGTCAAAGACAATAAAACAATGCCCTTGGTTCAAAGGAGAAAGGCTAGCCTTCCTGTTTCCTAAGGCAGAGTGACATGCCCCTAATTTTCCTAGTATTATGAAGATTAAAAAAGGAGCTGTGCTGGGTCATTGCCCCACTTGGTGCCATGTAAAATTGGTACTGTTTCTGCCATGAGACTCTAACTAGTCTAAGAGTGCTGTTTTCCCAGAGGTGCTAGAGAAACCGAGGCTAGCCTCAAGTCTGTGTTACGTATTAAATGACGTTGAGTGGCCCGGGTGTCCTTGATGATTTCCCAATGTAGAGGAAAACATTCTTTAATAGAGCTTTGTTCTTATACAAAGCACTTTTTAATAGTAATAGTAGGAATAGGAAAGTGGGTGTAGATAGGAGGTCACATTAGTTGACTGAGGGACTGCAGAGATCTGAGGGGCCACGGGAGAGTCAAAGATAAGAGGATTTTAAATTTTAGTAGCTCAGATAATGATGGCACCGTCAGGAGAAGTAGGAAAGTTAAGAACCAGGTTGGTTTGGTTTGGATGGTAGAGGGACTGAAACCACCGGTAGAAATCTATTTGAAAATGGACAGTAGGGGGCAGTAAATTCTAAAAAAAAACCCACAAAAAAACAAAGCCTATCAGTTGCCCACCTCCCTTGTTTGGGACTTGGGCTGTCACTTATTATTTCCCATTAATATTGACATGATGTCAAGGGTTCGTAATGGTCTCATAAAGGTCTGAAAGAGGCCAACGACTTATAGAAGCTGCTATTGCCATGTTACAACCTGATGCCATTTATAGAACCAATGCCAGGTCATCCAGCCATCTATTCTTACATCCATTCAAATTCATTCATGTATTCAAGTAGCATACACTCCCATGAGCCAGGCACTGCCGGCACTGTGCTAGGCACTGTGGATAAAAGGGTTAATAGCACAAGGAGCTTAATAAGAGATGATAAGAAAGCAGGTAATAACATCAGAGTGATTAAGCAATGGCAGGGATAGAGGAAGAAGCATGACGTGAGCTCATGGGAGAAGCATCTAACTCAGCCCTAGTGAGTCAGATTGAAAGTATGGGGAGCAGAGAGCCAGGGGAGGTGGCAAGGTAGGAGATTTCCGGGCGGAGCTGTAAGCAGGTCACTATGGTTGGAATAAAAAGGGGTATTCACAAGCTTGGACTGGACAGAGGAGCTGGGAGATGGTACCTACTGAAGGATTAGAATGATCTCTGCCTAAAGTGGGAAGGCAGGAGTGGGCTTGAGGTAGAGCTTTGTGGAGCACTATGTTGTCTTCTGATCATCTGGGGACTAGAGCCAAGTGTTTCCACCTCAGTGAGCAGCGTCTTGGAAAATCAGGATCAGAACTCTAGCCCTGGCACCCCTAGGCACCCCACTCTGACACTCTCTACCTTCCACTTTAGTGGTACTTATCAAGGAATAGTAAGAAACTGTATTTCATAAATACTTTCTTTGCACCAGGGACGATGTGAGCATCTCACAGTGTCTGTGAGGTAGGGATTACTTTTATCTCCATTTTACATCAAAGGAAACTGAAGCTCAAAAAATTAGAGCAGCCGAAGTGACGGGGGGGTCTGAACCCACGCAAGCTGTCTCCAGAGCCCACACTTGTGACTGTAGGGAATGTAAAAAGGCAGGTGGCATTCATTTTTCTAATTTAGAATTTATCATATCACAGGAGAAGAGTCTGAAAGATAGAACCACACTTTTTTTGTGGGGAAAAAAGTATATAACACAAAGGATGCCACTTTAACCATTTCTACGTGTACAATTCAGTAGCGTCGATCACATTGATACTGTGTGCAACCATCACCACAATCTGTTTCCAAAAACATTTCCACCATTCCAAACAGAAATGCAGTACCCATTAAGCAGTAACTTCCCCCTTACTCTTCCCCCAGCCCATGGTAAGCTCTACCTACTGTTTCTATGACATTTCCTGTTTTGTATATTTCATATGAAGGGAATCATACAATATATGTTGTCTCCGGCTCATTCCACCTACCATAAGGTCTGCAAGGTTCATCTGTGTCCTAGCACATAACAGAACTGCATTCTTCTTTACAGCTGAATGATATTGCATGGTACCACACATTTTGTTTATCCATTTATCTGTTAACAGATACTGGGTAGTTTCCACCTTTTGGCTACTTTTAAAAACGCTGCAATAAACACCACTGTACAGGTAGCTGTGTAAGTCCCCACTTTCAATTCTTTTAAGTATCTATCTAGGAGCGGAATTGCAGGGTGTCTGATGAGTCTATATTTGGCTTGTTGAGGAACCTCCGAACTATTTTCCGCAGCAACTGCATCATTTTCTATTCCCACCAGTAATGTAAAGGGTACAACCTTAAGACTTTAAAGGTGACAAGGATCCTGGGTATACTTAGTTAGCCAAGAAGACATTAGTAGTTTAAAAATTAGTCACCATTTTTTATCGTTGACTGTATGCCAGACATTTACATATAATATTCCACTGAGTCATCTCCAAAACCCCATGATGTCAGTTTTACAGATCAAGAAACTGATGCTCAGAGAGGCTGATTTTAAATGCTCAGTATTCCACAAAGGATAAATAGTACAGCTCAAGCCTGTGCCTTTTCTCAAGTACACTTAAGACCCTAAAGGCGGATCTTCTCTGGGGGCACAAGGTTATTTCCTGGAACTGGGTCTCAGTTATGTGAATCTCTAGGATGATCACAAAGTTTAGTGTGCTAGTGAAAGCTTTTAATTATTTCTGTAAATTTATCTAAGGTTCACCTTTTGTGTGTGCGTGTTTTCATACTACCTGGGTTCATGTTTTTAAAATGCAGTTTCCTTGTCAATAAACAATGGAACAGGCAGGAAACAAAACACTTTGTTGTTATTGTTGAGTAAATATAGCATTGGTGCTGGTTCTTCCTTTGCTGAATCTTCTCCAAAGTATTTCTCTGGTAGCCATTGTAATCTGATCAACGATAAGCATTCTAATTTGGATGCCGTTAGTCGTTGGGAGAACTCATCAGATTTTTACATTGTCTTTTTTCCTTCATGGGTGTGCTTGCCACCCATCTCTTGTTTGATTTTCTTTGTTATAGACTGAATTTCCACATGCTGCCCCACAGTGTCTGTAGCCTTCCTTTCCAACTCTTTACCATGTTAGGACAGTCCATACACTATTGTGAAACATAGGCGTGTTCTGTCTTTAGCCAATGACAACATTTCCCCCAAGAAATTTCCTTCTGCTTCTCCTCTATTTTATAGGTGTTCGATTTCATTCATGTGTCCTGTTTAATGTCCTCATGACGCAATGTCCTCATTGCAGTGTGGCTGCCTTTTCTCTTTAGCTTTCTAAACAATTTGGTCGGCCATTCTGGGGGTCATATTACCTTTTTTTTTTTTCACCCCCATCTAGGATTTTAAACCCTCTTATTGGTGATACTGAGAGTTAATCTCACAGGCTTCCCAGTCTGCTCTTTTTTACTTACAGAATGAAGACACACTCAAAAGGAGAGTCCTTGCAACTATTCCCCCGGCGCTTTCTCCAAGGGCTCTTCTTATTCATTTTCTCCTCTCTGTTAGGTTTCTTGGTATTCTAGCGGGGACTTTCACCACTGCTGGCTCACCTGGCTGCCCCAGGCATTCTGTTGGTTGTTCTAGCTTCATGGAAATAGTCGCTTACACCTGTATACAGCTTTATACTTCATAAGGCACGTTGGAATACATCATGTGACTTGAGTCTAACTTCAGCACAGTATGTTTTACAAACCCTATTTATAGATGGGAAACTGAGATAGAAGGAGGCTAAAAAAATTTCCCAAAACCGCACAAACTAAGGGGCAGAAGCAGGGACAGACTTTACATTTTTCTAATATTTTCTTATATTTTATCAGCACTTAGGTCAGTCAAATTCTTTCTGATTCCTAGTAATCAGATAGTAAATTGGCACAGAAAAAAATGATAAAGAGGGTAATGGGAAACAAAAAGGAAATAAAGATGGGAAGAACCAAAGTATAAATCAGATGATGGACACATTTCTAAGCCCTGAGTCTGAACTACATATTTCCTCACTGATCTGTATCAGGTTCCTATTGTTGCATACGGAATCCTTACAAATTTAACAGCCTGAAACAACACCCGCTTAGGATGGCACAAGTCAGGGTTTGAATCTGGTACGGGAGGCTGGGGTCCCGCTCAGAGGCTCCCAAGGCTAAAACCCAGGCATTCACCAGCCTGAGCTCTCATCTAGGGGCTCCGGGGAAGAACCCCTATCCCAGCCCATTCTTGGTGGTAGCAGAGTTCAGTTCCTTGTGGTTGTAGGACTGAGATCCCTTTTCCTTCCTTCCTGGTGGCCACCAGAGCTGCTTCTCCTAGAAGCTGCCACATTTCTTGATGAGCAGCCCCATCCATCTTTAAGCCATCAGTGGTGTCTTGAATCCTTCTGCCTGAGATCATTGACGTCCCCTTCTGCCACCAGCTAAGGGAAACTCTCTGTTTTTAAGGGGCTTTGAGGATTAGGTCTGACCCACCTGGATACTCTTCCTATTTTGAGGCCAACTGTGCATTTTAACACAACCTAATGATGGCAGTAAAGTCCACCGTCTCCACAGTTCTAAGGATTTTGCAAGATGTGTAGGGGACATGCGGGGTGGGGAGGCTGAAACACCTTTTAGAGTTTTGTCCTCTGGAGAAAATATTGTTTTCCACACACCCACAGGCCTTGTTCTTCCTCATCATTTAAAATAATACCACAGTGTCTCACACCCCTATTGTGAGGACTTCGGGGATCCCTAAAACCTTCCCGGTTCTCGTTGATTTTCTCTTTGAGTGTGGCTGGATTTCGGAGTGTTTGCTCTTAGATGTCTAGTGGACCCTTCTTGACTCTGGTCCCGAGAATTCCTAAATATACATATCACTCCCCTAAAGGTCCTTTGGCTCCCAAATCTGGCAAATCCCATTCTTATTGCCGACCTCTCTCTTACTGCCCAGGGTGGTTTGCCTCAGCATCATTTGCTGGCTGGTGACAGTGGCCTCTGACTCTTCCCTCGGAACCCTTAGCCGGTATCAGGCCTGGGTCCTATCCCACTTCCCATGTCACATAAACAGACGAATGACACCCGGACTCAGCTCTCGAAGCTACTTTGGCTTCCTCTCCAGGTCCCGGTCCGATTAGCATCAGTTAAGCTGTCCTCTTCCCCAGACGCCCTGTCCGCCGGGCACCTCCCAGCCGTTCCTCATTTCTGATCTGATGAGCACAGTGAATTCCAAGCTCCTTTGTTGAGGTGGGTGGCAGACATCGCAGGACTCAGTTGGTACCATGGTCTGGATTATGATCCTCTGAGAGTGACTTGAGAGCCCACCTGCCCCGGGGGAAAGGGCCTTTTAGAGTCGCAGCTTTAAAATATCATCCTGTTATGTGCTCAACGTTTTCTCAGGTGCCTTACTGTATATAAAGAACGCAGCAAGCCTGCAAGGGGAGTCATATTAGACACATTTACCGATGAAGACACTGAAGCTCAGAAAGTTCAAACAATTTGCCTGAGGATATGGAACTAATAAGTGACAGAAACACCTCACTTGGCGCCTCTTCCATTCCTGTGATTGCTCGCTCTTAAGGAAAGAGTAACACACACTCTCAGAATGCCATAAACACAGCAGAAACTGTGTCGCAGTCTCCCACGTCGGCTCCTCGTGGCTTGTATCCCATATGCTTTTTAAAAGCTTTGATTTAGGGAACCGTCTGCGGCGGTCCTTTGGCTGTCACGTCAGCTTCCAGCCCTATCGGCACCGCTGCTGCTCGCACATCCCAGCACTAGGCCTGCCATGAAGGCTCCCCAAATGCCTCACACAGCAAAACAACTCGGAAAACGGTTGCCACGAAGAGCCGTATGGAAAAATCGCGTGTGCTGTGCACCTTTGGGACAGTAACTGTGTCTGCTTCCTGTGGGGACAACCTGGGAAGGTGGGGAGGGGGGACAGTCTCTGAGCAGCAGGACTGTGTGTCTGCTAGACTGTGTGTCATCTAGAGCCAAAAAAAGAGCAGAGCGAGGCATCTGGGCAGACATTCTGGCTGGACACCCCCTTGACTCTCGGGTGTCTAACAGATCAACAGCAGAGAGGGGCTGTGGCTGCAGCGGATTCCTTTGCTCTGACCCTGGTTGGCTCAGCGCTGCCATTTTATTGCTCCCCATGAAGTCTGTGCTGGGGCATCAGTCTCAGTACCTGCCAACGGCTTTGTTTACTCCGGAACCTTCCCTGCCCACAGCCTCCGCCCTGTGCTGAGTGGGGTTGGCCATGTTCTGCATCCACTCTCCTTACCACGGATGATCAGACGAGGATTGGGGCCCTGATCCAACAACAGCAGATCCACGGACTTAATGGTGACCCTTAAGGATGTCTGGTGTGAGAAGTTCTTCCCTATCAGAAGCTGTGGTGCTTGATGAGGCCAACCAGATTCTCCTTCTTGAAAATTTGGATGGGAAACCATAGTGAGCACCAGTCAGCTGGTAGAAAGTGGAAGCGACAGACACAAAAAGGGGTGGACAGCAAAAGCAACAGAGCCACATCAGTGGTGGGACAGGGCACTCCTGAGACAGGTGCGGGAGACCAAATGATCCAGTGCCTAGAGTCGTCAGAGACCCCAAATGACACACCCGTCCCCACCTCTCCAGGTCCATTAACTCAGTGGTTTAACGATGTCCTGAAGATCCCGAGTGTTTTCCTGACTTTCTTCTCCGTCACCCTCAATATGCTGTCCACTCTTCTAGTCTAATCTCTTTCATTGTCTTTTCGGAAAGACTGCGGTGGTTCTGGTTGAAGACATCTAGAGACAAAAAAAGAAAATGTGTACCCTTTCAAAGAGAGAAGACATTTTTCCACTGACTTCTCAGCAAGCTTCCTGGCCATGTCACTGGTTCAAATCCTACCTGGTACAACTTTCTACATCAATCACTGGGGCCAGCTGGGAGGAGTGCAGCCTGTGCCCCTCCCAGCCTGCCATCCCCCATCCAGCACAGGCTGGCTTTGCACCCCAAGCAGGTCAGGGTCAGCTTTCTGTCAGCCAGGGAGAATGAAACAGCCGTGTTTGCTCTACTTTTCTTCCTTACACCGAACAACACTGTTCCATTTCATGACGTGACCTGGTTGCATCTGTTTCTTTCAATTCAAAGAATCAGTGAACATCCAGATCGCGTTAGAGAGCTGAGGGGCTGGTACACAGGAGGGACACTCAGTGTTTGGGAGTCACGCGTGTATGTGAATGCGATAGTACATGAGGTCCTAGAAACCTCCATTACTTTCCAATATCGTGTGTGGCCTCAAAGGTTCACACACACACACACACTTAAGAGGATCCAAGGAATGGACCTATCGCATTGCTGCTAACCACGGGACCAGCTCATTCCTTACCCTCTTGGACCTCCCTGACAGTGTGGCAGTCGGCCTTTTGGATGTAGAATCTGCTTCTGGCCTATATAGAGGCTTTTCTACTGGTTCTCAGAACTTCTCAGATATCACGGAACTGGCCGGAGGGTTCCTGAAAACAAAATGGCTAGGCTCTGCCTCCAGAGTGTCTGATTCAGGAGGCCTGAGGTGGAACAGAGGACGTGCACTTCCTACCGGTTCCGGGTGATGTTCCTGCTGCCAGTCTGGGACAAGACTTTGAGAACCACTGCTCCAGCACAAAGATCTGAAGCCTTTAAGAAGGCCACTAGCGGAATCTGTCCTGAAGTAGGGACACCCTGCTTCCCTGTCACTTGCTATCACCACCTCCCAGGCAGCAGTGACTAGAAGGCCTAATTCCCAGAGAAATAGAGGTCACCCCTCTTCAGGAACACTTGGCCTCCAGCTGAGGGACAGAGGGAAGGAGGGAGGGGGAAGAGGGAAGGGGTTTAGCTTTGGTTGGCAGAGCCTAGCTAGGCAAATGAGCACAAACGGGCCGTTCCCACCCCTGTGCTTCCGCACCTGTAACACGAATAGGTACCGGCTCTGTCCGCTTCGCCGGCAGCTGTGAGGAAACAGACGAGGGAGGTTTTGAAAGTGCGCAGGTCATCTAGGTCCACAGTCCTGCTAACGACAGTAGGGGAACTAAATCAGGGCTATGTAAAGGACCCTTTGGGGTTCAGCACAGATGAATTTCAGGGTTTCCTGTATTTGTGATCCTCCCCAAGCAGGTGCCCACTTTCTGGAAGTCGTGCGCGCACGCCGATCTCAGCCCTGCTCTCTGGGTCGGCGCGAACCAGGAACACGCGTGGGGCGTGCGGATAGCTTTCATGAAGGCTGGGGCCGCAATTCCTCGCCTCCCACAGTCTACTCAGGGATCCCAAGCTCGAGCCCGGAGTCCCAGGGGCTGAGGGCGGGAGGAAGCGCGTGCTGCCGGGGACGGGAGTGGTCCCGCCACTGGAGCGGGCGGCGCGGGCAGGGCAGGGGCGCCGAGGGAGGCCGCCCGCCCCTGCCGCGCGTCCCCGCCGGGCCCCAGGGGCTGCGCCGGCCGGCCAAACATTATTCAGCACCCCGCGTCAGCCTTGGCTCCGGGCGCTGGCGCGAGCCGGCCGCCTTTTGGCTGCCTCGGCCCCGTCTGAACCCTGCGGGCGGCTGGCCAGGCCCCTCTCCCGTCGCCTCCCGGCCGCCCCGGGCCGACTTCGCGGGGCCTCCCCAGGTTCCTCCCGCCCGGGCCTTGCGCCGATCCGCCACGCTTGCAGAGCGAGGGCTTTGCTTCAGGGTTGGCCGACGTGCGTGCGCCCTGGCTCCCTGTCCCTCCCCGCTACCCTGGGCTGCCCCGGCTCGAAGCGCCCGCACCCGAAGTGGAGGCGCGCGGGGAGCGTCCCCAGCAAGGCTGTGCCTGGCGCCGCCTCGGGGTCCGCCCTGACCGCGGGTTCAGGGCCCCTCTGCTCCGGGGCGGGGGTCGGGGCAGCGGCTGCAAGGAGGAGATGCACGCGGCCGCCCAGGCGTCTCCCCGCGCAGAGGTTTCGGGTCGCGGCGCGCCCTTCGGGGCTCCAGCCGGGCGGGATGCCAGATGTGTGCAGCTGTGCGGCGCTTGGCTTCCAGCGGGTTCTGGGTGGGAGCCGCGCCCAGAAGCAGCCCCTGCTGCTCTGTGTGTGAGCCGGGGCAGGAAAGCTTTGTCTTGGGGGGCCCACGCTGGGCCACAGAAGGCTCCGAGAAATGGGCCTTTGGAGGAGAAACTGAAGACTTGGGTTGAGGATGGGGTCTTGGTTCCATTTACCAGTTGGCCAACTTGGAGAAATCTGTTTGCTTGACTGTAAATAATATAGCTATCATTTGAACGCTTCCTATTTTCCACATTTAAGTTTTAAATCCCAACGGTTTGCAGGATAGGTGTTACCCACATTCTGCAGAGGAAGTGGAATCCAGGCAAAGTGACTTGTCAAGCTTAGACCACTGATCTGGGACCCATGACCCAAAACTGTCTCTAACCTGAGACAGTGCTGGCTCTTTGAGAATGTGGATGGCATCCAAAGAATTATGGATACCATTCTGTTCCGACTCAAACTTCAGCCAGGCCCTGAAGTCCAGGCCAGAAGCATGACCATTCCTCCTGCCTACCTTCACAGCAGAGCCTCCTTAGGACAGCTGGGGAACAGGAGTGGCTCAGACAGGGGACCCCTGACAGCCTGGCCTCCCTACCCCACCTGGAACCAGGGGGTGACCCTTCTTCCCAACCAACTGACTGTTCTATGTCCTTGAGAGGCAGGATGGGCTTCACTGCTGTGGAGTTTTCCTTCCCCCCACAATCTTGGGCAAAGGGATTTTTTCTCCCATGTTCAAGGTTAGAAGCCCAAGGATTTTCACAAAGTCACTCTGGTTGGCCCAGGGCTCATTCAGTCTCAGTACCCCCTGCGAGGCCGGCAGCGCCTCAACTTTCTCATCTGTGGTTAAGAATTCACACTGCAGATAAAATGGGTGAGATGCTGGGGACAGAAGGACCCGCAAGTCGGAGAAATTTGGGCACTAAAGTGAAATATATTAGTAATACACTACTGGTCTCGCCTGACCTCACAGGAATTGTGGTAAGGCTCAAAGTGGGTAATGGCAACATGAGGATTTGGGAGGTGTGAAATGCCTCACAGATGCTAGGAGGAATTATTCATACAAGGCAGAAGAAAGAACCAGAATATAAAGATGAAGGCCATGATGGAAAAGTGCAGGCTAGCACAGGAAATAAAAAGGACCATACAAATAGTTAAAAATTTAACTTATTTTAAGTTTAAAATAAGTTAAAATGCAAGACTCCCGATGCATGCAAGTACTGCACAGTATATCCCGTGCTGCCTATTCATACCCATTCTGGAATAACAAAGAACATATGGATATATCTGGATAGCCTCTGACATTTTTACTCCCACTGTAGGAGCTCCTCACCTTCATATTAACTCCTGCTGGGTTGTCTCCTCTCCCCACTTAATCCCTTTCTTTCTGTTAACGTGGGTCTACAGCAAGATTTCCTTTTTCCTGAGAGGCAAGGCGTATTAGTTTCCTATTGCTGCTAACAAATTACTGCAAATTTGGTAGTTTAAAATAACACAAATTTATTGTCTTACAGTTGTGGAGGTCAGAATTCCAAAATGTGACTCCCTGACCAAAAATCGAGGAATTGGCAGGATTGCGTTCCTTCTGGTGGCTCTAGGGAAAGAAGATGTTTCCTTGCCTTTTTCTACCTTTTAGAGGATACCTGCATTCCTCTGTTTATGGACCCTTCCTCGATCTTCAAAGCCATCGGTATTCAGCAGAATCTGTCTCACATTGCAACCTCAGCCTCCTCTGACACATCTCCTCTGATCTTGACCCTCTTACCTCCCCCTTATAAGACCTTCTTCTGATTACATGGGGCCCATGTGGATAATCCAGGATAATCTCCTGAAGATCCTTACCATAATCACATCTGTAAAGTTTCTCTTGCCATGTAAGGTAATGGTACCTCTTCCGGGGACCAGGACCTGGATGTCTTTGGAGGTGTGGGGAGGAGGGGGTGGAGGGGTAGGGCGGGTAGGGAGGAGAGCACTTAAAAAATCTAGAATTTCGGGACGCCTGGGTGGCTCAGTTGGTTAAGCAGCTGCCTTCGGCTCAGGTCATGATCCCAGGGTCCTGGGATGGAGTCCCACATCGGGCTCCTTGCTCGGCAGGGAGCCTGCTTCTCCCTCTGCCTCTGCCTGCCTCTGGCTGCCTGTGCTCGCTCTCTCTGAAAAATAAATAAATAAAATCTTAAAAAAAAAATTTAAAAAAAAAATCTAGAATTTCAATTAAAAAGAAAGTCTGCTCTTAAAAAGTGAAATATGAAATGCCCAACTCTCCCCCTTTCTTCAGTTAGGAAGTAACATAGCAGCTTTTTGTATAAATGTAACAAATCCTGACAAAATAACCTCCCAGCTCCTTGTTCTAGCCATTGAATATCAGACTCCTTGCTATCAGGAAAGAGGAAGTAACAGGTAGTAGGAAACGGACTCCAGGGAAAAGGAAGGCAGAGATGCTCAGGAGGTTGGCAAGTTGTCGTATGTTCTCCACTGGGGAGGTAGGCCCTCTGAAATGATCAGCGGCTGACAATCATAGCTCTTCAGCTGCTCTTCCTCATAGGCCTTTGACGCCATAGACTTTAAAACTTTCTGAAAGCATTAATAGGAACCTTGGCTCCTTTTCTTTCCCCACAAGAAAGATCTAAATAAAAAAATAAAAATGGGGGGCACGTGGGTGGCTCAGTGGGTTGAAGCCTCTGCCTTCCGCTCAGGTCATGATCCCAGGGTCCCGGGATCGAGCCCCGCCTCGGGCTCTCTGCTCAGCGGGAGGGCTGCTTCCTCCTCTCTCTCTCTCTCTCTCTGCCTGCCTCTCTGCCTACTTCGATCTCTGTCTGTCAAATAAGTAAAATCTTAAAGAAAAAAAGTGCTATTCTGATGAAAGTGGGCACATCAAGCCCCTCGAGCACTTTTGCCAAATGGTAGAACTTGGTTTGAAATCTCTGTTTTGGGAGGTTTTTTTCTCTAAGTAACATAACAAGAATAATGAGTTAGAAATTACCATTTGGAATACAGAAATTGGGAGAACACCATGTTGAAAGTTATTCCGTTCCCTGTGGAAGCAAAGAATGGGATATTCCTTCAAGAACTGACTTTTAGGGACACCTGGGTGGCTCAGTTGGTTAAGCAGCTGCCTTTGGCTCAGGTCATGATCCCAGCGTCCTGGGATGGAGTCCCACATCGGGCTCCTTGCTTGGCAGGGAGCCTGCTTCTCCCTCTGCCTCTGCCTGCCACTCTGTCTGCCTGTGCTCGCTCACTGTCTCTCTCTAACAAATAAATAAAATCTAAAAAAAAAAAAAAAGAACTGACTTTTTACTCTGACTCTTGATTTCCCCACCTATGTCCTCGATCACAGGCTTTTCTCTCTCATAAATCTGTTTATTTTAGCCATGGGAGTGAAAGGGC
The DNA here is from genome assembly GCA_003697995.1 of Taxidea taxus jeffersonii. Lineage (NCBI taxonomy): Eukaryota > Metazoa > Chordata > Mammalia > Carnivora > Mustelidae > Taxidea > Taxidea taxus. The sequence goes on along the minus strand of RCUC01162292.1, from coordinate 125,252 downwards.
CAATGTGCCATATAGTGTAAAATACACACGCACAGAGATTGGGGCCTAGATGAGCTAGCTCTGACCCATTCATTCATCACATATTTATAGAGGCGCTCTCTTGGGTCCAGGACTGGGTTCGATGCTGGGGACATAGCATGCACCTGGACTTAGTGTGGGCCTTTCACAGGGTGAGGGGAGAAGGGGACTGTAGGAAGTGAACAAACAGGGACAGTCTGTGTAGGCTTCCCAGATTCTTAAGTAGGCGTCCATGCGAGGGGCACAGGGAAGGCCTGGAAAGCTTTCCAGAGGAAACGGCGTGTACAACAAAGCCTAAAAGTCCAGCAGGAATTAAGGCAGCAGAGGCTGGGTCCGGGAGAGGCTAGGATCATGCAGCCGAACGTGCAAGGTCAAAGATGAAGAATCTAGTAGAAAGGAGGGTATGTTGGACGATATGCAGGGGGAGGTGGTGCTGGAGGGCCTGGAGGTCATTTTAGGGAGCTCCCACTTTCTCCTAAGAACTAAGGAAGGGGACTAAGAACTAAGTAGGGGACAGACAAGGTCTGATTTATTCCTCCCTGGCATACTCTGTGACCTTGGCTAATGTACTCCCTCCTTTCTTTACCACTCCTGGCTGATCCAGTAAATCCTTTCCTGCTCTGGCCCCGCGGGTCCTTACGTGCAGAAAGGGCGTGTGGCCCGCAGCCCCCTTACTGGGCCCTCCGTAAACTGGGCGTTTCCAGTGGCCATTCCCCACGCCCCGGGCCTCCCGGTCAGTGCGACCTCTGGAAATAAAGAGATCGAGTCGACCTCGCTCAAAGCAGAGCCAGATGGGCACAGGGTGGGCGGCGAGAGAGGCCCTGGGGCGGTGGGAAATAGGGACGCCGCTCCGGGTGGCCAGCGGGCCCCGGAATCCGCCGGGATCTAGGGCGCGGCGAGCGCGGCCCTCCGCCGGCGCCGTAATTCTTCTAACCCCCGGGCCCCGGCCGCAGCTTACTCCTCAGCTCGCCACTCGGGGGACCTCGGGGCAAGGCTGGCAGGCCCAGGCGGCTGAAATCCGCCCATTGTTCCCTCCCGGGACCCAGAACCTCCGCTCCCGCTGCCGGGCCGAAGGTAGCCCTTTCCTCCCCAGCGGCCGGAAGCGCGGGCGGGGCCGGGAAGCCAGGGCGGTCGCGGCTCGGCGCAGGCGCAGGCGCAGGCGAGCGGGCCGGGGCAGACGGGCGGGGTCGGAGGTTCTGCGGCCCGCGGCTGCCCTCTCGTGGAACTTGGACGCCATGGCGTGGCCGGCGCTGGCCCAGAGCGGCCGGGCAAACCCAGCCCTGGGAACTCAGCCAGGCGCTGTGTTTTTCCAGGTCCGCGCAGGGCCAGGGGAACCCTGCGTGTTTGTTTGGTGGGAATGGATTACTGGAAAACTAGACGGAAGGTACCCAGCAAATCGGCGTGCACTGTATTGTTTGGGAGTCAACAGCCTGTAAAGTAAATGTCAGGTGATACCAGTGCTGGGAACCAACGCCCGATCCCTGACCTTGAGCGAGGCGCTGCTGGCAAAACAACCCTGCGGCTTAGAGCAGAGAGAGGGCGGGGTGGCAGGGGAGTGGAGACGTAGGAGTAAGAGCTGGCCGCCGTAAACGCTGGGGGAGGATACCGCGCGCCCCTTTGCCCACCCTACAAAGATATAATCTATATGGACTCGGAACACTTCCAGGGAGGCAGGCGTTCTGCAAGGTGGGGGTGAGAGTGGAGGGGTCGCCGGGGACCCACCCAGTCATAAGGGCAACCCCAACGAGGGAAGGTTTAGCTGAGAAGAGTGAAGACCCACAGTGGAATGAGAATTATGCGCTCCAGTCTGCTTAGGGAACCGCCTGGCCTACAGTTCCCTTCAAATGCATCATCACTAGCTTTGTGTGCGAGTCCTCCCCTAATTGCTGACTCTGAGTTGTCCTTGAACTTCTTAAGTCCCACCCTGTTCTGGTCTCCAGCGATTACTTTGGAATGTGTTTCCTCCCCTCAGAGACATAAAGATCTGTCCTGAAAACCGTCACGGGCCTCTGTCTCTGTTCTTTCCACCTGCGTGTCTGGGGCTGTCTGCCAGGGAATGGCTTCTTTAGGGCCCTGGGTTCTACATGCTCTGCCTGCGGCTTGACTCCATCCCCACTGATGGATGTCACCCAGTGCCTGTAGTTTGATGGGAGGAGAGCAAAGTGGGGAATACAGCGAGGAACTCTCACTTCTGCAGAAGTCAGACTTTCCATCAGAGGGTGTTTCCTTTCCCTGGCCTCTGCACGTCCAGCCTGGCTGCGGATGCTGGGGTTTAGGGTGTCACCCCTCCACACCTGCTTCTGTTGTAGGTTATCACTACTCGATGGAGGGGACTGTAAGGGTTTCCTGTGGAGGGAGATGCCAGCGACAGAGCTTGGGTCTGGAAGGCTCCTGGTGTGGACTCTGGTGCCACTGATGTTGCGTGTTCTTCAAGAAATGTTCTCCTAGACCGGGCGACCTCAGTTTGCCCCTCTATGTGGCCAGGGCTTAAATCTCCACCTCGCCACGTAGAGGGGCAGATTGAGACCCAGAGATGGGAAGTGACTGTCCCAGATCACCCAGTGGGTGCCTCACTGTGTGTTGGGTGCTACAGGGGACGTAGACCTATAAGAGGAGGACTTGCCTTCAAAGCTGGCCACTCACCTGGGCAGATAAGACATGCCTTTTAGCATCATCTCTGTATGCACATCTGTAATTCTGATGCACACTGTCTTCCTCTCCAATCTCCTCCAAAAAAGAGGCTTCTAGAAAACTCTGGTTCTGAACTGGTGCAAATCCATTCCCCAAAAGTCATGTCAAACCCAGTTACTGCTCCTAACTTATTGATAGACATCATCCAGTGGCCTTGGGGAGGCAGTGGTGGGCAGCCCAGTCACAGCCTGTAATAAGGAGAGAAAACCCAGCATCCACCCTGCAGTGAATAATAGAACAAAAAGCCACAGGTGCCCACAGGATCAAAGCACAGATAGTATTTCTGGGTTAAACAGCTCAGCAGAGCGGGCTGGGTGGGCAGTGGGCCCCATGGACATTCTGGGAGGGAAGGCTGGGCTGTGGAGGAATCTCCAGCAAGAGGGAGGATTTCTGTGCCTCACAACATACTCTCCCATGGTGCTCTTCTACACCTTCCTTGGCTGGGGGCAGGGGGCCTTTCCTCTATCCTCCCTCTCCACCACCTGCACTTCCAGAGTCTGAAGAGATGGAGTGAGTGGACCAGAAGGTGAGGGGGAAAGAGGGCTGCCCAGGGAGGTAGGAGACACTGGATCCTTAGGCCATGACGAATCACTTTCCAGGCCTCAGTCTTTCCTTCTGTAAAATGAGGAGGTTGATACACGGTCTCGACCATTCTTCCCACTTTCTTAAAGGGTATTTCTTTGAAAAGAGACAGACTCTGTTGCTGGCACTCACTGCAGTTCCCTCTAGGCCACACAGAGTGATTGTTGCAACTGTCCCAGGCCCACCTTCAACTCAGTCAAGCCCTAGTCCAGCCTCAGAGCTATCAGACCACAGGCAAAGACTACTCTTTGTCTCCTTGCCTGTCTGCTCGCCCTTGCCGGTGGAGAAATCAGCTTCAGCCTTAGAATAATATTTTGGGGATGAATTATCACTGGGATTTTTACCTTGAAAGAGTATTTTGAGATGATAATACATTTGTGTCTTTAAATACACACACACACATATGTATATGTATATGTATATGTATATGTATATATATATGTGTGTGTGTGTATATATATATATACACAGTTCTAGCAGAAGCCCCAGGTGCTATGAGGTGCTCTGGAAAGTTTTGCAGGCATTTATCTGCATCTAGAAGATCCCCAGGGTCCTGAACACACTCTGAGAATGACACCCGGACTGCTCCTTGTGGAAGTGTGTATGAGCGTGTGAGCATGTTGCTGTGTGCGAGGGTGAATGAGTGTGAGCGAGTGAGTGTATGTGTGCTGAGTCAGCCCGAGTCCCGGGCCTTTTGTCTCTTCTCCCGAAGTAGCCAGTGGAGGAGCGAAGTGTATAATTGAAGGAAGGAATGTGTCAGTGAGGAAACAACCATTTTATTAGTGAGAAGCCATTGAAAAGCCATCCTGCTGTGCGTGGGCACAGGGGTCCGTGAGCAGATGAGGGATCTCAGAGCAGAGTGGGGAGAAAACCAGACCATTAGTGAAGAGAGGGGCTCCCATGTTTGATATAAAGCCAAGACTCCAGCAGAGAACCCAGTGCACGGGTGCCGACAGAACACACAGGTGTGCACCCCTCCACACTGTTCCACATGGGCACTGCACCGACAGATCTGGGTGACCGCAGGCCTGCACACACGTGCACACCCAACATCCAGATACATTCCGGGCAGAGGCTCAGTGTGATGGGTTGGCCTGCGTTCCCTGCCAGTGTAGGCTCAAGTCCTAACATCCCCTCCCTGCCCCACTGCTGAATGGGACCTTATTTGGAAATAGGGTCTCTGCAGCGTAAGCAGGCTTAGAGGAGGTTACACTGCGGAAGGGTGGGCCTGGTACAATGTGTTTGGGGCATGAACTTCCCTGCGTGAAGGGGGAGACTTGGACACAGACAGGGGCCCAGAGGGAAGATGGCCTATGGGTGGATGGAAGCAGGGATTGGAGGGACACTGCCATCAGCCAACCAACGCCTGGGGCTCCCAGAAGCTGGAAGAGACCAGGAAGGATCTTTCCTTGAGATGTTGGAGAGAGCATGGCCCTGAGACAGCTTGATTTAGGATTTCTGCCTCCACAACTGGGAAAGAATAAATTTCTGTTGTTTCAAGCCACCTCCTCCGTGGTGCTGTGTGACAACAGCCCAAGGGCATGAAGACCCCTGATAGGTATGGCGCATGTGCACATCCAAGAGGCACAGGACCTACTGCGCAGACCGCAAGGGACGCTCAGATCAGCCAGATTTCACTGGCTCCTCTGTGCCCTCATGCAGCCCCGGGTCTCTTCCCGCTGGAGCTCATTCTTCCAGTGGCCTTAGCCCACCCTCAACCATTACCACCGCAGCCAACGTTTCCTGTGCGCTTTCCTCTCTGCTCTTTGCTCTGGCCTTTGCTCTGGATGCTCCAGGCTACTCCACATCTCCCCCAGCAGCCCTAGGCATTGTTTCCATTTACACAGGAAGGAACAGAGGTCCAGAGGGGTCGGGTAAGTTGCCCAATTAATAGAGGCACAGAACCTGGGGTTTGGTGTTGATCATGCTTGTGTCCTTCCATACCTGGGAAACAACCTTTTCCTTGGGGATCCATTAAGGACTGTGTCCCAAATAACACCTGGCCTGTCTGTCAACAGCTTTGTGGGTCTTGGGCTGTGATGTCCAACCCTAGACTTGGTCCTCAAGGCTCCCTGTCCCTGCCTCCGGCTGTTTGAAGGTAGAAGACAGGCTGGGGGCAACATGTGCTCAGGGCTTTAATCCCCCTCCCCATCTCTTGTTTTGATTGAGAAATATTTTATTCATTGAAGAATATGCCAGACCCTAATATACGCCATTTGACATGTGCAGTTTGATGAGATTTGACAAATATATCCAGTCACATAACCACTATTCCAATTACGAAATGACCATTTCCATCACCCCAGAAAGTTCCCTTGGGCACCTTTTCCAGTCAGTCCCCCATCACCACCCCAGGCAACGCTTGGTCCCATTTCCAGCACCAAAGAGTCATTCTGCCAGTTCTCAAATGTCATATACATAGACATATGGAGTATGTCCTTTTTTGCCTAAGTAGCTCCTTTTACTCAGCATATGATTTTTGAAACTGATGCACAAAGCTATATGCCCATAGTTCACTCTTTTCTTTACTGCTAACTAGTATTCTGTTGTATCAATATACCACGATTTGTTTATCCGTTCACCTGTTGATAGACGTTTAGGTTGTTTCCATGCTTGGGCTACTGCAAATAAAATTGCTAAGAACACTTCTATATGAGTCTTTATGTGGACGTGGGTTTCCGCTTCTCTTTGGTAATACCTACTAACTGAACAGCTGGTGTGTGTTTAACTTTTTATTTTTTATTTTTTAAAATACTTTATTTATTTATTTGACCGACAGAGATCACAAGTAGGCAGAGAGGCAGGCAGAGAGAGAGAAAGGAGGAAGCAGGCTCCCTGCCGAGCAGAGAGCCCGATGCGGGGCTCGATCCCAGGACCCTGGGATCATGACTTGAGCCGAAGGCAGAGGCTTTAACCCACTGAGTTTAACTTTTTAAACTGCAAAACTCGGGGCACCTGTGTGGCTCAGTGGGTTAAAGCCTCTGCCTTCGGCTTGGGTCATGCTCTCTGTTTAGCAGGGAGCCTGCTTCTCCCCCGCTCTCTCTGCCTGCCTCTCTGTCTACTTGTGATCTCTCTCTCTGTATAAAATAAATAAACAAAATCTTTTAAAAAAATAAAAAATAAATAAACTGCAAAACTCATTTCCAAAGTGGTTGCACTATTTTACCCTCCCGTCCGCAGTGTGTGAAAGTTCAAACTGTTCCACACCCTCAACAGCACTTGGTATTGTCTATTTTTGACATTTTAGTTGATCCCTTGGGGATGAAGAGGCATCTCATTGTGGTTTTAGTTTAACTACAGGTGTTGTCCATATTCTAATGTGAATATTCTTTTGTGAATGAAGTCTTTGGAGACTTGAGTTGTTACAATTGAGTTGTTTATTTTCTTATTATCGAGTTATAAAAATGCTTCATGTATTCCAGATATGAGCCTCGTGACAGATATATAAATTGTGAATATTTTCTCCCAGACTGCAGCTTGCCTTTTCATTCGTTAAGACAATTATTTTGAATTCTTTGTCAGGCGGCTCGTTGATATCCATTTCTTTTGGGTCAATCCCTATGGCTTTATTTTGCTCCTTTGGTGGTGTCATGCTTTCCTGATTCTTTATGATACTTGTAGCTTTGCTTGGTGTTTGCACGTTTGAAAATGTGGTCCCCTCTTCCAGTTTCTACAGATTACCTTCTGCAGGGAAAGCCCTTCACTAGCTGCTCAGCCAGAGTCTGGGAAGGACAGCTGGGGAGGACTGCTGTGGAGGAAGTGGGGCTGCTCAAAGGGGTCCCTGAGTGGGCCCGTTGCCAGGGCAGGACACTCAGTTAAGGAAATGAACACCACATTTATGTCGTGCTTCTCTGCACGTCAACAACCATAGTTGTAAGTTTCCTTAGACCTCTCTTGGTAGAAGATTGATCTGAGTAAATGCTAACATAAAGTCAGCTGAAGTTACCGAGCAGAACCTCTCAGACTGCAAACTGGGATCCTGTTGGCTCAGATCTTTATTCTCTCCCTCTTCCTCCAAGCTGCAGCATATATGCTTTTTTTTTTTTTTTTGGCAGTCCACCCCCTTCATTCTCACATATCCCCAAGAACACACTCATACCCACGCAAACAAGCAGATACACTTTGAGTTTGTGAGATAAAGTCTGAGATGGGAAGGAAGTCCCTATATTAATGAGGCCTTTACGGCAGTAACACAACTCATACTATTGAGCAAAAATAGAATCTAGGCTTTAGGTAGGGCTAGGTTTAGGACTTCCAAATGTCGTCAAGGCTTTGTCTCTCTGAATTGTAGTTGGGTGTTCTCTTCATGGTGAGCATGGTGGCTATTAATAACACAAGGCTTACGTCCTACCAGATCAGCGATTCCAGGGAGAATAAAGCTTCTTCCCTTAGAACTTTGGCAGCAAAGTCCAGTGGCAGGGACTGATTGGCTTTGTTTAGGTCCCATGACCATCCTTGATCAGATTACTGGGGCCAAGGGCATGAAGTATTCCTATAGGCCAGTCTTGGGCACATTGTGGAAGATGGGCAGCTACAGTTGCATCCAAGCCACTTGGAATGGATTCCCCACAGGGAAGAGGGTTCTTTTACCAGAAGAAGTGGAGAGGCTGATTCTGGACAGGCAACAAAAGAGCAGCCCGCTCTGTGGTCCAAACCCTAACTCCTGTGTATGACTGCGATGCAAACAATTTAACCTGAAGAAAAATGTTCTTGATGTGTGTAATATTTACACACCGATAACATGGGGGCTGATGGTCAAGAACACACTCTGAGATGTCAAGGGGCTTGTGTTCTGCTCAGCTGTTGCTCTAGCCACAGGCATTTTCTTTGTGGGAAGCCACAGAGAGTGACCACGCTCCCTGAGCCTCTTTATCTTGATCACTAACTGAGGCAACTGGGAACTACCCTGGGAGAGGCAAAGTCACAGAGGGGGGCAGAGAGAGCAGGTAATAAGGACTGCAGTGTCCACCCCTCTCTCCCTGCAGGGGATCCGTGACAACCCACTTGTACCCTGAAACACAAGGATGGGCACACACCCAGTGGCCTTCTTTCCCCCACCCACCCCCACCCCAGCCCGAACGGCAAATAAGATTACAGAAGCCGTGGAAGGCAGCATTTGGAAATGTAAAAGATAAGCGTGCACAGGGTAATTGAATAGCAGCATTCTGCTGAAAAACGAGCTCTCAGAGCTCATAATCAAGACTATGCTTTACCTGAGGGGCTCTCCCCTGCCTCCCTTTGCAAACCCAGCAGAGTTAACCCTTTGGGAGGACTCAGCTAGGGGAAGGTAGGTTTTGTTGTCTGAGGACTCACTGGAACAGTCCGATGACAGAGTGAGCTGCCTGCATAGTAGGGAGGGAGTTCCTCGTCCCCCGTGGTGTTCAAGCAGGGGATAGAGGGGCGGGGTGAAGCCTCTGGTTGTTAAGGGATTTATCAGCAGGAGATTCTGATACTCCCATTCTGATTTTCAGACTCAACCTTCAGATTCCTATGCAGAGTGTACTATATTGTCAGCAGCAGGGTCAGGCCTGTGAGAGAAAAATGCAAATGCGAGTTTATACAGCGCTTAGTAGGCCCCAAGTTCTATTCTAAGCACTTTGCTTGTAGGAACTGGTAGATCCTAGCAGCATCCAGAGGAAGTAAGTATCACTACTGTCTCCATTTTACAGCTGAAGAAACTGAGGCACAGAGAGTTGAAGTAACTTCCCCAGGGATTCAGACTCGGGTGACAGGAGAAAGTAGACCCGGCTAGTTTGAAATCACCGAATTCACCGTCTTGTTGGAGAGCAGAGACTCTGATGTTGGAAGGTGGGGGAAGGGAAATAAGGGATGAGACCCGGGGTGGCTCCCCAGGGCCTTTTTGACAAATCCCTCTGGCCTCTGAGGCCTAGCCCTTTTCCAGTCCCCCTCCCAGGGGGCTGGGGCTGGATGCTGTCCCCTGGAACCATCACTCACAGTTGTGCTGGTAACCCCCACTCCTCCAAACTCACCTTCCTCTCCTCCTTTTTTCTCTTTCTCTGGTTATCGTAATTATTTGAGAATTTACAGAATAATCCGTCACCGAGTCCTCCAGAACAAATTGAATGTCAGGTTTATAAAACAACCTAATAAAGCAGATGGCATTACCCACTGGTAAATCTCTTCCCCATTTCCTGCCCCACCCCCTACCCGCTTCAGTGTCTCGGAAAGCTGACAGATTATCCATTTACAGGCAGATTAATCCTGAACAGTATAAACATTGGGAGAAAATTACACTTTCTTGTCTCCATAATTGATAAGAAGGACGCATTAATCTATAAAGCCCAGAGGAAGGCCCATCTGTCTGCCCAGGCCGACGTGGGGGTGTCTAGGAAGGAAGGACTCCCGTCCATCTCTCTGTCTGACTTTTTATCAGAAAGCACTTTCCCAGAGGCTGCCCTCCCTCTCCCAGACCTTGGCCACTGGACACCTGCAGCCTGAGACAGCCTGGATCCCTGTCCATGAGGCAGGCAGGGTTCAAGGTCCAACAGTTCAGGATTCCAGGCCAGGGGCAGAGGATCTGCCATCAGCATTCTCCTTCTTTCCAGAAGCTCCAGCAGAGAGTCTCTTAGTCTGTCTCTACAGTGATTCCGTAAGTTTGCCTCAAGTGTCCACTCTCCGGCCCTTGAGGGGATTCCAAGAGGAATCTGTTCAATAAGATTTTGATTCAGTTCGCTCCCTATGCTCTACTATTACTTTAAAACTTTTTGTAAATTTACACACTTCCCTCCCCCGCCTTCCTCCTCTTCCGGCACCTTCCCTGATAGAGGCAGCTGTGAGGCATTAATTGTCTCCTTGAGGCCTGTCAGAGCTGTCAGGAAATGTCGCACCGGCCAGCTCCTCTCTGCAGAGGGAGGTGAGTAGAAAGAGGGTGTCTGAGAAGACTGCTCCAGAAACAACCACCCCCCTCCCAGCTTCGAGACATACAGTGACGCGGACGACGTACAGTCCCATCCTCACCTCTCCAACCTCATCTGAGGAATTTAGGGCAGGCTCCTCTGTCACCGTGCCTGTGATGTCTTGAGATGGGGATGGAAGGAGAGTGGCAGGTGAGGGGATTTATCTAGAGTGGGAGAGAGGGCCCAGGGGAAATTCTGGCAGATCCCCATTTGACCAGAACGACCCTGTTGGCCAGTAGGACCTTGAAGAAGAGAGAGGAGAAAAAAATGAGGATGGGGTGGGGCGAGCTAGGCAGAGGAGACAGCCAAAAAACAGCGAGGGACAGGAAGGAAGGGAAGAGGGGGACGGAATGCAGGAAGACAGAGAAGCTTATTGTAAGAACTCATAATCTCTGCCTTCAGGATGAGTGGGCATCTCTGTATGATCTGGAATTCTTTGTCTCCTCACCCCCTATTGTGCTGTTTCCCCCAGAGCACAGGAGAGTGCTGGCCTCCTGACAACTGGGCACATTTCTAGTGTGTCCCCCCAGCTTCATGTGAAGTTGCACTGGGTGCCCAGAGTCTGAATGAACAGCAGAAACCTCTCACAGGTGAACTGTGCATCACAAACACTCCATGTCCCATCCCCTCAGACTGCAGACTAGCCTTGGCTAGGCTTCTCCTAAGAGACGGTGGGAGACAGTGCCAGGGACTGAGCTGGGGTCCCCTGGGGCCACTTCTCTCTGTTGGCAATCAATGGGTACAGAAGTGCTCCAGCCTTTGTCTTTGGACTTCCATGCTTTTGGCACAAATGACACATGGTCATCTTGGCTGGCTTTTGAGGATGGCTATGACCAGAGTTTCCCAAATGGTGTCCCTGGGAGCACTGATGGGGCTTGGCTATTCTTTGAGCTCCACAGTTAAATTTGAAGATGCTGGGCCAACAAAGTTAACACATTTCCTCTTTTTTTTTTTTTTTTTAAATTTTCCTTCTTTTCTCTACTCTGGGTGATTTTTCTCTGCTTCTTCCTATTTTTTTTCCTCACCTTCTGTATTATAAAGCATTGATTGTGGGCTTGACACAAGCCCAGGGAAATCATAAATACTAACCCATTTTTGTTCCATGCTTTCCTTCTTAAAATAAATCATTAATTTCTACATATATATTTTCTAAATTGACAATTATAATTTTAAAGAAGGAAAAATAAATGACTCTGACCCTAGGGTCCTAAAAGCTTAGAGGTAATATTATTCCATTTTCATTGACTAATTTTAATAAAAATCATTGCAACATGAATTGTGAAGTAATGATATGTAAATTATCTAGAGAAACCAACAAAGCACTTAATTTTAGCCCCTTAAATGTAGTAATTAATGCTGGATAAACATCTAAGGTTTGGAGGGTTAGTTTTAATTGGTATAAGTTTGGGTGAGAAAATGAAATTTTTTACTTATTCTGTTTCTAACAGTCTCAAACTGCTTCAACCAATTAACTTGTTACTGTCTAAAGAGGCAGGTTTTTTAATAGGAAAAACTGGGTTTCTTTGTTTTGCTGTTGTATTTTCACAAAGTGACAAAGCAGTCCCCACATGCTGTCCAAAGAGCAGGGTTGTTTTTTGTTTTGTTTTAGGGTTTTTTGTTTATTTGTTTGTTTTGATTTGTGAAGTCTTGTGTTAGACATCCTCAGAAGATGCAAGGAAAGGGAGAAATGTTATTCCTGCTCTTACAAGGAGAAAACAGATTGAGAAAACACATCCAGCCTGAACACATCATTAAGAATTTCACAAAACAGGGGCGCCTGGGTGGCTCAGTTGTTAAGTATCTGACTCCTGACCTCGGCTCAGGTCTTGAACTCAGGGTCAACTTGAAAAGAAAAAAGAATTTCACAAAACAAAGCTGGCTGGCTATAAATTTTTTTTTTGTTTAAGATGACGTGAGGTAGAATACTGGAGAATGAAGAGCTGGGTCTGCATGTGTCACCTTTCATGGCTTTGTTCATGCTGTCCCTGTGTCTAGCCTGCTTCTGCCATGCTCTCTATACCTGCTTCTATCCATTCCTGGCATCTCTTCCCCTTCAATGTGGTAGAATCGAAGACGCCTCTTCTGGGCCCTCATTGTATCTGTTTCAGACTCCCAGTAATATCTTATTGAATTTCTATTATATTTCATGTTGGCATATCCAAGAGTCAAGAAGCTTAATGAACTCCAAACAGTATTGAGTTAAAGAAAACCACACGTAGGCTAATCATAATCGAAATGGTGAAAATTAATGTGAAGAAAACCCTTTGAAAGCAGCTAGAGGAAAAACTACACTTTACATACAAAGGAACAAAAGTTCTAATGACAGGAGATTTTTCATTAGAACCCTGAAGGTCAGAAGACAGTAGAACATCATTTTTAAAGTGCCGAAAGAAAAGAACTGTCAACGCAGAATTCTATATCCAGCAAAAATATCCTCCAGGTATAAAGTCAAAATTAAGCTATTTTCACATGAAGGAAAAACTATGAGAATTTGTCACTAGAATGCCCGTTTTGTGAGAATTGTTAAAGGAAATTCAACAGGTTGAAGGAAAATGATAGCAAAAGATAGTCAGGTCTTGAGGAATGAAGGAAGAAAAACAGAAAGGGACAGAAACAAATACCTGGGTAAATATAAAAGACCATTTTTTCCCCTTTTAAGTTTTTTTTAGGACAAACATGACCATAAAAAGTGAAGATTATAACTTTTCTGGTGGGATTTTCAATGTCTGATGATAAAATACAAATGACAATGATAAATGTCAGTTGAGGGGAATAGTAGAGGAGTTTATATGAGTGCAGAACTTCTATGTTTTCTCAAATATGGAAAGATATAGTTATATAAATATATAATGATAAATAAATATAAATAATATAAATAAATATAAATATAAAACAATAAGTACATACACATATTTATATATATAATCTCTAGAGCAAAAAGTACAAAACAATACAAAGAGATTTAGCCAAAAGCCAATGACAAATAAAAATAGAATGCTAAAAATTATTTCCATAATCCCAAGGAAGACTAGAGAGGGAGGATAAAGGTACAAAAATAAAGGGGAACAAAGAAAACAAATAGTAAAATGGTAGAATTAAATCTGACAATATTAATAATTACATTAAGTGCTAAAGGTCTAAGCCCTTCAATTGAAAGGCAGAGAGTAGATAAAAAAGCAAATTAGTCCCTGCTATACTCTGCCTTCAGGTGACATGCTTATATACAAAGAAATGGATGGGTTTAAAGTAAATAGATATCATGCAAATAATAAGCATAAGAAGGCTAGAATGGCTATATTGAGATCAGATAAAATAGGCTTCAAGATAAAGAGCATCACTATAGGTAAAGAAGAGCATGTCATAATGATAAAAGGGGCAATTCATTAGGAAGACATAACAATTACAAACTTACATGAACCTAATAACAGAGCCATTTCAATCTTAGGAATAAAAACAAAAAGGAATTACTTTGATACACAACATGGATGAATCTCAAATCATCATATTTAATGAAAGAATCAAGAAAAAAACCCAGTACATACTATATACTCCTATTTTTGTAAAATCCCAGAAAATGCACTCTACTCTAAAATGACAGAAAAAGTATCAGTGGTTTGGTGGACAGGGACATACAGGGAGGGAGGGAGGGATGTTGAAGAGCACAAAGAAACGTTTGGGAATTCTTTGCCAATTCTTTGTGGGGATGGTTTTATTTAAATATACACTTGTCAAAGCTGAACATATCGCATACTTTAAGTATGTTTGGCTGGTTACTTCAGTTATATCTCAATATCTCAATAAGGTTGGAGAAAAATGAATACTTAAAAAATCAGGTGATCGCCTCTCACTCCAATCTAATGCTACAGGATCCTTCCTCTCCTTTCCCCTTCCTTATGTGTATCTCATTCTTGCACACTGTTTCTCTCCAACAGCTTTTCAACCTCCCTGGTTCTCAGGAACATCGGTATACATACTTATTTGCTCACTGCCATACTACATACAAAATTGCTTTGGATTGCAATACCCATATACCTTCAAAACGATACTGTTGGATAAAATTCAAAACTTCTTTGAAGTTATTTTTAGAGTAGGTCTCATTGAGACTGTACAGCCCAAATACTATGCTCAAAAGTTAATCGGGTTTTTTCCCCTTCTGTAGAGTTATCTTATCGATTCAATACACAGATAGGTTCATTTATTTCTGTTTACATTAATTTTAAGGTCTTTCCTCCTCCCCATGTTCGATGATTTAGTTTCACTGTTGTGTAGTGAAATAATTACATGGGTTAAAAATCCAAATGATACAAACAGTACTTTAGAGAAGTTTCTTCCTCCTTGTATCGACTCATTCTCTGTAGGTAACCAATTTCACTGATTTATCTTTCTTATGTTTCTTTTGCAAAAATGGGAATAAATTCTTATTTTACTTTCCTTCTTACAAAAGCATAGCATACGACCCATGTCTTTTACTTAAAAATATCCTGGAAATACTTCCCATCAATTAACAGAGATAATTTTCAGTTTTACAGCTGTATATATTATGCCAAGGTATGCATAGATGGTGACTTATTCTACTGATCTGTTCTGCATATATGCATATACATTATTCCCAATATATTGTTATTATAAATAATGCTACAATGAATCACCTTGTGCACATTTTGTTTCATGTTTTTGGAGATGGATCTTCAAAGTAAATAAATGTAAATAGGATTATAGGGTACAAAGTTAAATGCATATATAGTTGTGGTAGATATTGCCAGATCCCTTCTGGGGGTTGTACCATTTTGTATTCCCATCAGCGTTAACTTTGAGAGCCCATCTTCCCATATCCTTGTCAATGGAATGTTTTATAAAAAGCTTTTGAAATTTTGTCTATCTTGAAGTTGCTGAGTGGTGTCAATGAGGTTTAATTGGCATTTCTCATTTCTTCTCATCGTCTAATGATCTTTTTAGATATTTCAGGATCCCCCTCCTCCCTGTTTCTTTGGTTTAGTCTGTTTGAACTTTCTCTCCTTGATTTTTGTGAGTTGTTTACATGCCAAGATATTAGCTTTTTATCCGTGATACACATTGCATAGATTTTCCCAGTGTATAGTGCATTTTTTATTTTGTTTATGGTGATCTTAGGTATAAGTTTTTTTTATGTCATTGAATCATCTTTCACTGATTTTGGATTTTGAGCCATAATGAGAAAGCCTTTTCCAGTCCAAAACTATAAGGTCATTCACCTGTCTTCCCCTAGTACTTGTGTGTTCACTGATACATCAAACATGCCTGATTCATTTTCAGAATGTGAGGTGTGTTCCAATTTTATCTTTTTCCAAATGATGATCTAGTTGTCTCAACATCCTTTACCTAAAATTCCATCTTGTCTCAACATCCTTTACCTAAAATTCTAGTAATGTGAAGATGCCATCTTTATCATATAATACATTTCCTTATATATTTGGGCATGTTTCTGGATTATTTCTGCCATATCACTTTGTACCTTCCATTTATTCTACATTTTTTTGGCTTTTAATTTTTCTTCTGTTATGATTTCCATTACATAGATTTTCTTATGCTTACATAAAAGTTATATCTTCTATTTTTATTATTATGGTGGTTGCCTTTAATTTAAAACCCGCACTTCTGTTTATGTGTTTGATAATGTCTAAAATCTTAGTTTTGAGGGTTATATATATGCGTTTTCTCTTCTAATCTCTTGTTTGATACTTGCTGTTTTAGACAAGCTTTACTAAGGAATTTGATCATTCTTCCGTCTAATTTTTCTAGCAGCACTTTCCTGGATTTATTTCTGTTTTTATTTGAGTGTTCTTCCAAGAGAGTTATCAAAATGGGATTTTGTGTGCTAAACCTCATATGCCTGAAAATATCCTGGTGGCACTCTTGCATATAAACGACAATTTGGCTATATATAAAATTGTAGGTTCAATGTTCTTTTCCTTTAATACTTTGAAAATATTTCTCTGTGTGTTCCTATATCCAATATACTGTTAAGGAATCTGATAAAAGCTGAGTCTTTACCTCTTTTTAGATGACTTGTTTTTCTTTCTGTAAACTTGGAATTTTCTTTTTGTATCTTTGATTTCTTAATGTCACCAAAACATGTCTAGATGTGGGTTTTTCCTTATTATCCTATTTGGGACTCTATAAATCCTTTCTGTCTGGGGGTCTTTCATCTTTTATTCTTATTTCCTCAACTATTTTCCCACAGTTTCTTGAATTTCATTATTTAGGCATTAGTACTTCTGTTTAGTTACAACTTGTGTTAGTGTTTCTTGAAAATTTTCTATCATCGTATTTTCTCTGCTGCCTTCCAGAACTCCTCAACATGATCTTCCAGCTTACATATTCTGTCTTCAGGGTTATCCATCCAGCCGTTTATCCTTTCTACTTATTTTAATTATTATCCATACACAGCATTCCTATTAGTTCATCTTTTATGGTTTCCATCTACTTCATGTTTCAATTGTCTCTCTTTTGTTCAGGATATTTATTATGCATCTTTAAAAATCTTGTTCCATCTGTTCCAATTATCCTGCTTCATGGGATGCATGATGCTTGGTTTGTTATCTTTCTTTTAGAGTGCTGTTATTCCCCAGGGTCAAATTATGTTGACCTGTTAGCCTATGTTCCTTGGGGATACCGTTATTCTGTCTGTAATGTGTCGTGGGGAGGGTCTGGAGTCCTGGTTTGTTTCTTCCGGTGAATTTAAAGAAGAGGGGAGGGTGTGAGCTCCAAGGCAGAGAGCCCCTGAATGAGTGAACAGCCAAAGGTGACTGGAAGCACACTACTGGTCCCGTTAACTCTTATTCCTGCGGAGTTTCAGGATTTTTCTAAGACTTCTGGAATTCCAGAGGCCTGGATTGTTATGCTGCTTGTTCTAAGTAGACAGTGGTCATCTCAGGAAGCTCTGTGTGTGCATGTGTGTGTGGGGGTGGGTGGCGGTGCCTCTGGGTAGGTGGGAGACGACATGTAAGACAAGAGATTGAGAGCCACCCTAACCTCCTCCTGGAGCTTCTTCCCCTCTGTTCCCCTTCACACACCCACCTATCCCTTTCACACACATGACTGTTCTCCGTTGTCAGGAGCCTTCTGCCTCCCAGGGATTTCTTACAGTTTTATGTTTAGATCCTCAGATACATGACTTATTTTCTCTGCTGTAGTCTCTCCAGCATTAATTTTGGGTGAGGAAGCTTGCAGCTTATGTTAGTTTGCCATCTCCTCAGGAACTGGTGACTCATCCTTTGTGGGTAAATGCTCAGTCTTGGAGATGTCCTCTTCCTCTCTCTGCTCCTCTGCATTGTGGTAGAGGGTTTACAAGGTGAGGGGCTGCTGTAGGGGGAAAGTTGTCTTAGATTCACTCAACGTCATTCCCAGTGGTCTGCTCTCTCCTGCAGAATGGCTGATCTGGGCTGGTGGCTGCCCTGTGACTTCTGAGGCCCCATCTATTTGAGGCCTCTTGCCGAAACCCACCATTAGTACGTAGGGTCCGGTTTGGTGACTCTGGGTGGGAAATACCTGCAGCCTTTTCATCAGATCTCAAGGCTCTGCTGGTCTGCTGGCCCACCAGGCAGCTCTGAGTTTGTTCACCAGGGAACAGGAAGGTCCTGTGTCATCCCTGCAAGCCATGAGTACACCTAGCAGGGACCCAGGGGTGGCCTCAGGCTCACAGATGTGGCAAGCACCATCCATAATGACTACTTTGGTGTTCTGTGCCATGTTGGCTGCCTAGGTGCAGGGCTTCTCTTAGACTGAAATTGCTAGCCTCCCTGAACCTACTGCCTGGAGAGCACCCTGCTGTCCTTCTAATATTCTTGATCTCCCCACCTCTCTCTAGATGTTTCCATAGTGCTTCCCCTAATCATAACCTATAGAATTTTGCTTAAACTTCTTTTCTGACCCCTTTCCCTTTACATCGTAAGTATTTATGTTTCTGTCTCCTTGGTGAAAGCATGAGCTCCCCTAGGGCAGGTATGTTTAATGTTTTTCCTTGCACTGCTTAGTGTCTGGCTTAGGGCTTGGCATAAAATAAGCATTGGATAAATGTGTGTTGAATCACATTGAATAATACAAGTTAGAAAGAGAGAAGTGGTTTAAAAGAGGTGTTTGGAGTGGAGAAAAACATTATTTATGGTTGGAGGATATTGAAAGGTTTCTTAAGAAGGTGAAATTTGAGGGTTTTGAGTGATGGAAAGAGAAGAACACTTGAGGTGCAGAGAACATCAGGAGTAAAAGCATAAAGATGAAAAAGCACAGGATGTTTGTTCCTTTTCTTGAATTTCTTTGCAAACCCCTTGTGCAGTGCCTTGGACATAAGTGGCATTAAGAATAGAGAACGTTGAGTAAGATAAAAATCCCTGCGTCCTTCTTCCTTCTTAAGAAAGTGAGCTGGGAGCTGGAGATTCCCCGTGGTCATAGAAAACTCAAGGTCAGAAAGAAAAGGACATTTCTTTGGTTTGGATGTGTCTAAGATTACAGTGTTTCATGCCTGTATCATTCAATCAAAGTCCCTGTAGGAACAAAATGGCACAGCCAGACAATGTGACTGAGAAGAATTTAAGGAAGGAGCTATTCACAAAGGTGTGAGGTAGTAAAGGAAACTAACAAGGGGAGGAGGGTTCGGGCACCCCTGGGCCGGAAAAGGCTCATCCCTAGGCCTGAAGGACAAAGAGAAGAGGACCTGCCCCATATGAAGGGCTGTCCGACAGGAACTCTGCCTCCTCTAGAGACACTGATAAACTGGGGGTGTGTGCACACGTGGGTACATGTATGTGTGTGTGTACACATACATCACTTTCTCCTTCTGCCCTCTCACATCCCCCACCAGTGCCTGCCACTGGCCGAACCCAGCTGAAAGCCTCTAGGGGTACAGAGCAGGGTGTGGGAAGGTGCAGAGTGGGCCTGTAGTTGGAGAAAATCTGGTGTACACCCATTGTCGCATTTAAGTTCAATGACCCAAGGAAGATGGCTTTAACTATTGACAGCTGAGAATTATGGTTGGGGAAAATAAAGCCTGAGAAGTTGACTTTTCCAGGATCAAAACTCACTCCAGGGAAAAATTGGGTCTTCATTGTCTATAGGAGCCTTTGTTGTTGTTGTTGTTGTGTATGTGTGTGAGAGCAGGGGTTCATGGTGAGGAAGAGGGACACGTATCAGGCTAGAGCCCTCATAGGCCACCCTGGAATGGAATCCCTGCGAAGGCAAGGGAGGGCATCATAGATCTAGGGCTGACATTATGTGTTAGGACCTGGACCCTGGGGTTTGAAAGCATGAAGAACAGTAGGGGCCGAAGCCCGAGGAGAGGTGATAACGGTGCCTGGAAACTGTGAGCTAGAGTGGAATTCTCAAACTTTTTGGTCTGAGTCCTTCTCTTCAAAAGAATAGAGGCCTTCGAAGGCATATGTTTATGTGGGTGGTATTTCTAATATGTTATTATCTGTATTAGAAATTAAATCAGGGGACACCTGGGTGGCTCAGTTGGTTAAGCGGCTGCCTTCGGCTCAGGTCATGATCCCAGCGTCCTGGGATCGAGTCCCACATCGGGCTCCTTGCTCGGCAGGGAGCCTGCTTCTCCCTCTGCCTGCCATTCTGTCTGCCTGTGCTTGTTCGCTCTCTCTCCCTCTCTCTCTGACAAATAAATAAATAAAATCTCAAAAAAAAAAAAAGAAATTAAATCAGAAATGTTAAAATACTTATTTTCAATTTATTAAAAAATAACAGTAATAGAATGACTACATGTTAATATAAATAACGTATTTTTTTAAATTTTTATTTAAGCTTTATTTAAACATATAATGTAACCCCACCACCCTCTCCCAACCCCTCTTCCCCCCACCCCCCTCAGTTTGTTTTATGACATTAAGAGTCTAATAACGTATTTTTATAAAAACTATTTTCAAAAAAAATACTGTGAGAAGAGTGGCATTGGTTTACATTTTTGCAGATCTCTTTAATGTCTGACTGGATCCCATCTATTTTTGCAATCAGTCTGTTGGGATATATCATTCTGGTTGAAATATGTGAAGGAAGTCTAGCTTCCTTCAAGGAATTCCACCTTCCGAATGTGTGGTTAGACTAGGTAGGAGGTTTTTTTTAATTAAATTAATTAATACATAGTGTCTCATTAGTTTCAGAGGGAGAGTTCAGTAATTTATCAGTTGCGTGTAACACCCAGTGCTCATCACATCATGGGCCCTCCTTAATGCCCATCACCCAGTTACCCCATCCTCCTCCCAGCTACCCTCCAGCAACCCTCAGGTTGTTTCCTATAGTAAAGAGTCTCTTATGGTTTGTCTCCCTCTCAGATTTCATCTTTTATTTTTCCCTCCTTTCCCCTGTGATCCTCTGTTTTGTTTCTTAAATTCCACATATGAGTGAAGTCATATGATAATTGACTTTCTCTGATTGAGTTATTTCATTCAGCATAATACTCTCTAGTTCCATCCACATCATTGCAAATGGCAAGATTTCACTTTTTTGATGGCTGAGTAATATCCCATTGTGTATATAGGTAGGAGTTTTTAATAGTTTTTTTTTTTAGAATTATGACTATTCATCTTTGATACTATACTAAAACTCAATAAATGATAGTTTCTTTTTTTTTAAAGATTTTATTTATTTATTTGAGAGACAAAGAGCAAGCACAGGCAGACAGAGTGGCAGGCAGAGGCAGAGGGAGAAGCAGGCTCCCTGCCAAGTAAGGAGCCCAATACGGGACTCGACCCCAGGACGCTGGGATCATGACCGGAGCCGAAGGCAGCTGCTTAACCAACTGAGCCACCCAAGCGTCCCTAAATGATAGTTTCTTAAAGGTTATTTGCAGCGAAGAATTCGAAACTGTATCAATGAAATTTTTATACTCAATTTTAGGTATTGTATAAACATACATGGGTGAATCTCCTTCCAACGGTCCTTTTACCCATGCATGATCTTGTAGAATCATGCATTGGATGTTTGGAAAATATTATTTCATTGAGTTTTGTGGATCTTCCAAATGTTGACCCATTTCATTATACAGGATTTTCAAAACCCCATCAGATTTGTTATTATCACTAGTGACCTCATCGGAAAAGATTTTTAAATATTGGGAAGCTGGTAAGTTTGTGGTGATGAGTCCACATTTTCCAAAATTCTAATTTTCACATGAAAGTCAAATTTTGTCACTGGCCACAAATTTGTCAATTGTTTTAAGTGACGGGGCTCATTTTGTTCTTTTTCCTTTTTGTTGGTTCTAATTAAACAATGGTTTTATTTTTTTTAAGTTTTTATTTTAATTCCAGTTAGCTAACATAGAGCATTATATTGGTTTCAGATGTGCAACACAGTGGTTCAGCACTTCCAAATCTCCCCCAGCGCTCATCAAGAGTACCCTCCTTAACCCCATCACCTCTTTCACGCCCCCCTCCCCTGCTGACCTCTCCTCTGGTAAAGAGCAGTTTGTTCTCTATAGTTCTGAGTCTGTCTCTTGGTTTGCCTCTCTTTTGCTCCCTTATGATGATTTGTTTTGTTGTGTAAATTGCACGTATGAGTGAAATCACATGGTATCTGTCTTTCTCTGACTGATTATTTCACTTAGTGCAATACTCTAGCTCCATCCATGTCATTGCAAATGGCAAGATTTCATTCTCTTCCATGGCTGAGTAATAGTCCATTGCGTATATATACCACCTCTTCTCTATCCGTTCATCAGTTGATGCGTACCTGGATGCCTCCAGATCTTGGCTCTTATAAATAATGCTGCTTTGAACATAAGGGCACATGTGTCCCTTTGAACTGGTGTTTCTGTATTGTTTGGGTAAATACCCAATAGTGCAGTTGCTGGATGCCATGGGAGTTTTATTTTTAACTCTTTGAGGGACTTCCAGACTGTTTCCTGCAGTAGCGGCACCAGTTTACATTCCTGCCAACAGTGCACTAGGAGTCCTTCTCCTCATCCCCACCAGCACCTGATGTTTCTTATGAATTTGATTTTAGCCATTCTGACAGATGGGAGGTGATATCTCACTGCAGTTTTGACTCCCATTTCCCTGATGATTAGTGATGATGAGCATCTTTTCATGTGCCTGTTGGCCATCTGTATGTCTTTCTTTGGAGAAATGTCTGTTCATGTTTTTAGTTGGATTATTTTTTTGGGGGGGTGTTGGGGTGTTGAGTTGTATAAGTTCTTTATATATTTTGGATACTAACCCTTTATCAGATATGTCAGTTGCAAATATCTTCTCCCATTCCACGGGTTGCATTTTAGTTTTGTGGATTGTTTCCTTTTGTTGGGCAGAAGATTATTATTTTGATATAGTCCCATTCGCTTATTTTTGCTCTTGCTTCCCTTGCCTCAGGAGACTATCTAGAAAAATGTTGCTACGACTGATGTCAGAAAAAGGACTGCCTGTGCTCTTTTCTAGGATTTGCATGGTTTCAGGTCTCCCATTTTGTTTATTTTTGTGTATGGTGTAGGATAGCGGTCGGTTTCATTCGTGCAGTGGCTGTCCAGTTTTCCCAACATGATTTGTTGAAGAGAATGTCTTTTTCCCATTGGATATTCTTTCCTGCTTTGTCACAGATTAATTGGCCATATGATTGTGCGTTGGTTTCTGGGTTTTCTATTCTGTTCTATTAATCCATGTCTATTTTTGTGCCAATACCATACTGCTTTGATTACTACAGCTTTGTAATATCACTTGTAATACATGGGAATTGTAATGTTTCCAGTTCGCTCTTCTTTTTCAAGATTGCTTTGTCTTTTTGGGTCTTTGTGGTTCCATACAGTTTTTAGGATTATTTGTTCTAGGTCTGTGAAAAATGCTGGTGGCTTTTTTTTTTAAAGATTTTATTTATTCATTTGAGAGAGAGAAAGAGAGCATGAGTGGAGAAAGTTCAGCAGGAGAAGCAGACTCCCTGTTGAGCAGGGAGTCTGATGTGGGACTCAATCCCAGGACTCCAGGATCATGACCCGAGCCGAAGGCAGTCGCCCAGCCAACTGAGCCACCCAGGCGCCCCATGCTGGTGGCTTTTTGATAAGGATTACATTACATGCGTAGATTGCCTTGTGTAGTAAAGACATTTTTACAATATTCGTTCTTCCAATCGATGAGCATGGAATGTCTTTTTTTTTTGTATCATCTTCAATTTCTTTCATCAATGTTTTATAGTTTTCAGAGTGCAGATCTTTCACCTCCTTGGTTAGGTTTATTCCTAGCTATCTTACTATTTTTGGTGCAGTTGTAAATGGGATTGTTCTCTTAATTTCTCTCTCTGCTGCTTCATTAGTAGCGTATAGAGAAGCAACAGATTTCTGTGCATTGATTTTGTATCCTGCAACTTTACTGATTTCATTTATCAGTCCTAGCTGTTTTTTGGTGGAGTCTTTTGGGTTTGCTATATATAGTATATCATTTTGTTCGTTTTTGAGAGAATTTCTACCAAAACACAAGTCTGAGTTACTATAGCTCGTCAGTTGTTCTTTCAAATAAAAATGGTGCTCCATGTAAGGAGGAATTAGTTCATTCGCCACTCTGTCCCACAAATGCTTTATATTTGAGATGAAAATTGGGTTTCAAAATGCAGCGGAAATGCATTATGTGTACTTCTCAGAATGTTAAAAAGATACTTACTCACGGGTGGGTGGGGATTTAATAAAATTAATGATTTCTACTGCTTCATAAGGAACATTCATAAGTAAAAGTGGCTTTTTTTTTTAATGTGAGCGTGTGGTGAGGAAAAAATAAAATAACTTTTTGTTCAATTTGATGCTGGTATTTTGGCTCATGCAGGTGTCAGCAGTTTTGTCAGCACCCCACCACTGCCTTCCCACTACTGGGCAGATGTCAACTCAGTGAAGAAGGCAAATAATGTCTAAATAGTTAAAAATATTTTGACCTCCTTGACCCCTGATAGAGTCTCAGGGAACCCCAGGGATCTGTGGACCGTCCTTTGAGATGTGCTGGGCTACAGAGTCAGGAAGAAGTGGTAACAAGGCCTGGGAAGGGATCCCCACCTGTGGGAAGAGCTGCTTTCAGCCGCTCCCCACACCCTCCAGGCCTGGGCCTTTGCTGCCCACACAGAGGGCAGCATCTAGGGCTGTGGGGGCTGTCTGGGCTGGGGAGAGTGTGTGCGAGGGACTGAGCAACTTTAGTCTGAAGCTCAAGTAGCTTTTCCAGGTCAGACAGTGCAGCCTTCAGAGAGTGGGGACTGGAAAATGCAGCAGAGGCTGCATGGGCAGCAGTTGCTGAAGAGAAAAACCTAGAGGGCCATGGAATGGGCTATCCTTCTAGAAGACACCCAAGGAGACAGGTGGCTGCAGGTTTGCTGCCCTGGCTCTGGGCTCCGGCAGGGGTCCCTGCCTACCTGCCTGCCTGGTCCCTCACGCCACAGCCAGTCTGAGGGCCTTTTAGGGGCTGTTGTTCCTTCCTTTAGGTGCATAGCAGGGGCAAGTGTGCAAATGGAGGGAAACGTCTCCCCATCTAAGCTCACAGACCCGAAGAGGGGTCAGGAATTCATTTGGAGGATCTGGGTTTGGTTCTGTTTTAAAGTGCTACGTACATCTTGTAGATGAAGCAGAAGCCTCACGTATGCAACCCTAACTGATTCCTAAGTCTCATTGTTCTCACCTCCCACCCTGAGTTTGGTCCATTCCATTCTGTCTCCCACCAGAAATTTCTGACACCCCCCTCCTCCACCCCCACATCAAGCAGCTTCCCCCCTCTGCTTTAAACTTGCCCCCAAATTCACCTCCTTCAGAAATCTTTCTCCATCTCTCCAGCCTTCCTCTGCAGAAACTAGTCTCTGATTCATTTCCAGTCCTTCAGTGCTCATAACAGATAAAGCTCCCATCTCGGAGCAGCGGGATTGCTGGGTGCTGTGCTGAGCACCTCATGTGTGGTGTTTCTAATTCTTATCATAGGAGTCATTCCCCCCAAGAACCGCCCCCCCCCAGTTCCCTTTTTCTGGATCTAACATCGTCACAGCGATCTGATCAGGCATGTCGATCTTCCCTCTAGTGCGTCACCTTCCTCTGTTCTCTTTTCATCTGCACACTGCCGCCCTGATCCAAGCCTTGTCCCCTGCCCGGACTACAGCACAGCCCCTTTCTACCCCCTCCCAGACCCCACGCACTAGGACTGAAGCTCCTTGAGGACAGAACTTGCCTGTTGCATTCAATGCCATCTCCAGAGCCCAGCATAATGCCTGATCATACTATCTGTAAGATATTTACTTTGAAGAAATGAACAGATGGAAGGAGTGGACAAAGGAAAAATGATGGCTATTTTACAGATGAAGATACCGAGGCTCATTAAGGAATGTGCCATGACCTCATGCTCTCCCCACGGGAAGGGGCCCCAGTGAGAACACAGCCATGTGTGTCAGTTGCTAGAGCCTGTGACACCCCCCCCACCCCCTGCTACCTGTCTTTCTTCCTTGAGTCAGACGCCCACCATCCATTCTGCCTTGCATTACTGACCAGCCTAGATGGATTGTGAACTTCTGTGGGAGGGCAATGACTGCAGACGTTCTTGTAAGTCCCTGCACCTGAGAGTTGCCTTGATTTTGAGTTGGGGGCTCAGGGTTTTGAATAGGATCCCTCAGTGTTAGGTACACAATCTTTAAACAAATAACTCCACCTCTCGGAACCTGGTTTCCTGGTGGGTAGATGGGGTTGATAATGTGCGCATCTACCACTCAGCAAAGCCACAGGGAAGCAGGAGGCCAAGGCTGGGACGGGGGCAATGGCAATGGGATTGGAGAGAAGCCAATGGGATGGGGACGTGTCCTGGAGGCAGAATCAACACGCGTCACCAGCATTAGGGATGGTGACCATCTTTCCTGGTTGGGAACCTAGGACTGCCCTGCAAGCCAGAATGAAGCCCCTGTCCCTCATTGGGTTTCTTCCCCACATGGGCTGTCTCCTCTGCTTGAAGGTGTTGAAAACCTCCTCCTTTCTCAACAATAAAGTCTTACAGTCACCTTTGGTCCTCTTCTTCCTTCTCTCATCCAGGGTGTTCCCCAAGAGCAGTTGCTGCTGACAGCATGAGGCCGAGCTCTCCTTCCCATTCTCTAGTTCTTACTCTGTTCCCAGGTGTCTTCACCTCGGCCTCTGTCCGAGCAGCCTCCTCAAGTCGAAGGATCCCCTGCAGCTCCCAGCTCAGCCCTAGAAGGGCTCCCCATTGCTTGCGGAGACTCAGCCTTCTGAGCCTTCCGGCTTCCTGCACATGGTCTCGCATCTCGCCTTAGTGGCCTCTCGCCTCCTCAGGACCCTACCCTTCAGTCAGACTCATCTCCTCACTTCTGTCTTCCAAAGGGGCTTTGCTGTCCTTGGGAATCCCAAAATCTTTACTCCGGAGGAAAGCTGAATGACATCTGTCGAACCTCTCCCTCAGTTCAGGACTTCCTTCTAGATTGTTCGCTAATAAAATGGTTTCTTCTGGATTGCAATGGTTTCCAGCGGTCCCTCCTCCAAAGGGGTACCAGCTGCTCCCGTGCATTTCATTTGCTACTTTGCCTCCCCCGAGCCCTGCCTCCTGCCGCTGCCGCCGTCTGCCTCCCTCCGGCCCTGTTCACATCTCACTCCTCCAGGGCCCTGCTCTGGCCACCAAGCCTATAGTGCTCGTCCTTCTTCCTTCCCTGTTTCCTGGTGGTGGTAGTTAACAACATAAGTTGGTTTTGGTTTTTTGTTTGTTTGTTTGTTTTAAAAATTGTCATAAAATACACATTCCACAAGAGTTACCATCTCAACCATTTTCAACTGTTCATTTCAGTGGCATTGAGCACAGTCACGCTGTTGGGTGCCCATCACCACCATCCATCTCCCGAACTTCCTCACCAACTCATTAAACACTAACTCCCCATCCCTGCCCCCCCAGTCCCTGGCAGCCACCCTTTCATGTTCAGTCGGTATGAACTTGACTCCTCGAGGTTCCTCGTAGGAGCAGAATCAGACGCATGTGACCATTTGCGACTGGCTTGCTTCACTTAGCCTGATGTCCTCCGGATTCACCCATACTGTAGCGAGGACGCATAGTCAGCATCGCCTGCCTTTGGGAAGCTGCCTCACATTCCACTGGGCGTGCAGACCACATGTTGCTTATGCGCTCCTCCATGGGGGGGACCCCTGGGTCGTTTCCCCCTCTGGGCTACTGTGAGTGAGCAACACGAATTTTGAGTCAGGATTCAAATCTTCAGTCTCGGCTTGGCTCCCTTTGTCCCTGGGGTAAGATGCCTAACCTCCGGGAGTTTCAGGCTTCTTACATATACTATGAGGTGGTGTTACATGCCTTTTAGGATTTTTATAGGCAGTGAAGGAGAAAAGGGGCGTGCAGGAGCTGGTGGGCTGCCCACCAAAGAGGGGCTGCTGGGGGGAGCCGGAAGCCCCTCCTGCGGGTCCCCTGCCAGCAGGACTCGGGAGCACTACTGCCCTCTTTTTGAAATCGACAGCAGTTCCATCTCCATAGCTCCTGGTAAACTCTCAGGGGGCAGGGACTCTAACATAAAAAACAAGCACTAACTCTGCTGATTGTTTGACTTGGAAACAGCTGTGTCTGTGAGCGCGTAAAAGCAGGAGCGTCAGCGTGAGCCGATGTAAATAAGTGTGTGCGCGCCCATGGGGCACGAGAGAAGGGGCGAGGAGGTGTGTTCGCGGAAGGCAGGGTCAGCCCATAAATATTGCCTCTGCTGTGATGACTCACACGCTGGAAACCCAGCATGGTGGGGTGGGGGGAGCATGGGTGCATGTTTTGTGCCTGTTTACTCTGTATTTCTTGCCCCCACCCCGTTCTCCATGCTGCTCCCGTCCTCCCCCAGGGCGGATGGCCTCGTGTATGGAGTGAATAAGTGCGCTCGGAGTTGGGGAACAGGGTTGCACATAACGGAGGAGTATGGACAACTGCAGGTTCTTTGTTCTGTTCTGCCTGCTGGTCCCCTGTCCCCACTCCACGCACACCCTAAAGCCCCGTTCTCTGTGCCAGCCTGGCCTGCCCACTCCCGCAGCCCAACAGAAGGCCTGTCGCCACTTGGCTTCTGCGCGCTCTGGCCTTGTGACAATGCAGTCGCCCTCCCAGCGCCTCCCCCTCCCCTGGCCACTTTGCTTTGGCAGGTGTGAAATATTAATTGCCTCACTGGGGACTGGGCTCTTTCTGTCTGTCGTGTCTGACCAGAATATCATTCTCTCCTGCAAATATAATTACCGGGGGGGGGGGGGGGGGCTGCAAGGTAGGGAAGGGTGTGGGGGGGAGGGGCGTTGAGAGGGGCTGCAGCTTTTTCTCTTAATCGCCTCTCGCCTGTCTGTTAATTAGGAGCCGTGCTTTGCTACATGCTGAGATATTTTGGTTAATTATGAAAGAGAAAAGGACAAATTTGTCACGTCTTTTGTTTTCGTTCCGCCACGTCTCGTGGTGACAGCGGTGTACGGCTGACGGACTGCTCAGGCGGCGGCGCCAGATGCTCAGGGGCCCCTCCTCGGGAGGCGGGAAGGGCCAAGGGACCCGGGGTGGCGGGGGAGGGGGCCGCCTGCGCCCCGTCCGCGGGGGTCCACGGCCGAGATTCCCATTCTCTCACGTGAATGTGAGGGGGATGCCAGGGAGCACCCCCCCCCCAAGAAGGGGTGGGGAGACACCTTCCTGCGCTGTGGGGTCTGCCTCGTTGGCCTTCCGCAGATATCTGGTGGGGCAAGCCTGAACTTGCCATGAGCCTTCAGGGCAGACGTGGCTTGCCAGTACCCCTAGGGTCTTGAAGAAGTGCGGGGCCTGTTCGTGCTGGAGCAGGGGGTGAGTCCGATGCAGTGTGGTACTCTGCGAGCGAACCATGGCATAGCCCGCCCGGGGCATGTGCAGAGATGTGCTAGTCCTCTGGGCCACTGTCATCTGGCTAAGGCCTCGGGGCCCACCTGTACCTTATTCCCCTAGGGCTGGGGAAGAGCCCCGCCTTTGGGCTCCGTGGCTGCCTGAGCTTCTGTTTCGGGATGGTTAAGTTTATGTGTTGACTTGGCTTGGCTATGGTACCCGGCTGTTTGTTCAAACACCAGTGTAGATGTTGCTGCAAAGACACGTTTTAGATGTGATTAATATATCAAGCCAGTAGACTTTGAGAGAAGCGGATTAACCTCCATAATGTGGTTGGGCCTCATCCAATTAACTGAAGGCCTTAAGGCAGAGGTTTCCCAAAAAAGAAGAAATTCTCCCTCGAGACTGCAACATGGAAATCTCCCCTGTTTCTCACCTTCTAGCTGGCCTACAGATTTCAGACTCAAGACTGCATCAACTTTTACCTAGCCTGCCGGCCTGCCTTCCAGATTTCACCTTTGCCAGCTCCTGTGATTCCATAAGCCAATTCCTTAAAATAAATCTCTCTCTCTCAATATATATATGGTATAGATAATAACCTATATGATATATAATGTATATGGTATGTGTATCTCCTGTAGATGTTCCTCTGGTGAACCCTAATACAGACCCCATTGCAGCCCTTACACACAACCTGGTCTTAGAGTTGCCTGCTTCGCTCCCTGTCTTCCCCACTAGTTGCAGGGAACAACTGGGTTCCCTAGCACCCCCTGGGCCTTGCACAGGGCCTGTCTGTAATAGGCCTTAATATGCATTTGTTGCATATTGAATGAGTTCATTTGGGAAACAAGAAAGACCTACATTCCCCCACAACCAATCAAATAACCATCCAAGACAGCCCAGGCAGTTCCTGACTTATGAATGGGTTGAGTTCCAAAAATTCATTTGAATTAGTTGTCTGAAGCTTTTTCCCATAACAACAAGGATATCAGTACTGGCAAGCCTCCAGGGCTGGCTGCCAAAAACCTATTTAACCCAAAGTATAGATTAAGTACTGTGCATTTGCCATGAAAAATAGTAGAAAACAATACTCTTGCAAGACTAGTAATTAAAAGAGAAATATGATAGTACTGAATAAAAATAGATGAAAATTTTCATTTTGAATATTGGAGTTTGAGGAAAAACAGGTAGGAAGGGATGAGCAAGTAGAGGGAGACTCAGGGAAAATCTGAACGGAATTTCTGAGTCGTTTCGACGGTTTTAGGAGTGGATGGGGCCACGTCTTTATTTGATCTAATTTCTGCTCAGAACTCAAGATTGTTCCTCTCGCTCCTTGATTGCTATATAATGAGGCTCCTTCTCGTTGGTCTCAATTAAAGCCAATAGTTTGTCCACAAATGTAACAAAAGGAGGAAGTAAAGGAACCCTGGGGTGCACAGGAGAAAGCCCCCAAAAAAACCGAATAGGAGCGTGCCCAAGTGGGAAGAAGAGCCTCCACTGGAGACCTGGCAGGCGCAGTGCCCCGCCCTGAAGCCCTGTAGGGAACGGGGCGCTGCCGGCTTGGCATTTCCCCGCGCCTGTCACCAGGAGGCACTGTTGTGCCGTTCTCGCCTAAGACTGGGGGTGCGCTGCCTTTGAGGAGCGGGTGGGGAAAGCGGGAGGGATAGCGTGTGGCGCACATTTCCAAGCTGAGTGTCAGGCCAGCATAGGCATTCTCCAGTTCGAAAGATGGAGATGAGTGTTGCAGACAGAAAAAAATGTCCCAAGATCCAAAGTGGGGTTAGTGTAGACAGTGGGAGACTCATGGGAAAGGTGAGCCTGGGACTGGATCTTTGGGGCCAGCATAGTGGGGCCAGTGGGAAGACCGGAAGCCCCCCCGGGGTGGGGGAGGCAAGTTTCAAACAGGGTCAGTGTGAGCAAAGTTCCTGAAGCAAGAGGGGGCCCTGTATGTTCTGGGAAGGGAGGTGACCCTGGGACATTGCCTTTGTGAAATAAAACAATGGGGACTGGAATGGGGAATACATGGGGATGTTAGGATCCAGAGGTGGTGGTGGTGGTGTTTTCATGTGTGGAGGGGGGAGCAGGACAGTGAGTTCTTTTTAAAAAACCAAAAGGTTTTGACTTTGAAATATTTTCAGATTTGCCAAGATAGTCCAGGGTTCCGTGTACCCTTCACGCAGCTCCCCCTAATGTTAGCATCTTACATAACAACGGCACATTTATCAAAACTAAGAAATTAACATCGGTACAATGCGAGAAAGGAAACTACAGACTTTATTCCACTTTTACCAGTTTTCCCACTGAGTCCAGTTTCCTGTTCCAGGATCCCTTTCCGTATACCCTGTTATCTTGAGTCCTCTGTCTTCTTCAGTCTGTGACAGCTTCTCAACATTCCCTGATTTTATGGGTTTTTAGAAAGGATACCACCTGGAGGAAGTATCCTTCACATTGAATTATACCAGGGGGCACATGATCTCAACATGACTTATTACTGGGGATGTGAGCCCTTGAAAACTTTCTCCAACCACCCCAGATCCAGGGGGTCTGCCTGTAACTGGGACTCTCTTAGCTCTGCTGGGTTGCCAAGGGCAGCGACAAACTGATACAAGCTGCTGGTGGCCTAGACTTGGGGCCCTGGGGGCTTTGGCCCTTCTATTTTTCCCTCCACAATTCAGCTTTAAAGACAGTTGCCCAGAGTAGAGAGCTGTTTGTGCCCACAGAGCTGGGGTTTGGATCGCCTGCAGGGTGTCCCGCGGGCTGGTTATCCTCCTTTCTCCTTTACTCAGTCATCCCTGCCACCGTCCAGCCTTCGAGAGCCCAGCTGAGTTGGTGGGATTAGAAGAGTGTCATCCCCAAATATCTCCTATGATTGATCTTCGAAGGAACTGCCCCTTTCAGCATCTTCAGCCTGTCTTTGACTGATTCGATTTCATGGATCTGTGACCTGGTCTATCTCACCTCTTCCAAAAAGCTTTCCTGGACTAACTTTACATCCACCCAATTTTAATTTAGCTAATTGTTCCTTTTTTTTCTTTCTTCTTTTTTTTTTTTTCTGTGCTGTCTCTGAAATATCAGATGTGAGCATTCAGATTCCCTTACTAGAACATCAGCTTGTTGAGGGCATCTCCCTCCTCCCTAAGTCTGTATTATTGATAGGCGGACTAAAAGATGAAAACAGGATTTTTTTTTATCCTGTATGGTCCCTAGTGCCTTGTGACTCAGTTTGTCTTCTGGAATGGTTGAAGATCTGGATCAGACTTCCAGGAACCTAGAGTTGTCCCATCCGTTCTCCTGCCTGCGTGTGTGTGTGTGTGTCTGTGTGTATGTCTGTGTGTGTTGGGTCGGGGGATGCCTGTTATTCTGACCCTGTGGCCAGCCCTCTGTGCTGCAGCTTGTCCAGTTCCCAAAAGAAATTAGCAGGAGGCAGAGTTACCCTTCCTCACAGGGGTTCAAAGAATTCCCCCTACCCCAAGCCAGCGAACCCTTCCCTGTCCCTTCAGAGGAAGGCTCCAGTGCCTAGAATAAGGAAGCCATGGACAGACATCTTCCATCTGTCAAGAAGGAGGGGAAGCGTGCTGGGTCTATCTAGGTCTTTTATTCTTTTCCTTGTCTCCTTATTTGCATTCAGTAAGGAGGTGACACATTCTAGAACATAACCTTCCTTTTTCATTCCAGGAATCTAATTGTTATTTCTGTGTTTGTGAAAGATAAAGGATTAGCAAGAATGCTTTGCATTAAGGCGCCATTTATAAATGCTTTATAATTATTTATGAAATTATCCCACATTTTATAGCATGGGAGATAATAACTTAAATTGATGTATTAAACATGCAAAATCATTATTTTAACAATATTAAATGCACCTCTGTAGAATAATCATTTCATAAATACGAAGAAAGCATTCAGAAGTGGCACCTTAATTTAAGACATTACAGGATTCGTGACACCCAAATCCACGACCCTTTTTCTTGAAGACAGATGGAGTTTCTTATCTGGCTGCAGTGTTCCTCTTTCGTGAAGTGAAAATGAATTCTTAAATTAAAAAATATATTATCGAGGTAATTTTGGCAATGTGATGAAGCAACGGGAGAGGAGATAAGCAGAATTTCCAGGGACCAGAACAAATTGGACAAACCTTATCTTTGCTTGTCTCCATCCTCTCCAAGCTCAGGGTACTGGAGGAGTCATCTGGTCTCTGGGAATCCTGCAGGGTCCTGGGGAGGAGGTAAGAATGGACTAATGGTGAAAACCGTTGCATTATTTCCCTCTAATGCCACCGCTTGGGGGGCTGTTTTGACCAAGAGAAACCCTAAAAAGAAGATCCATTTTGCACAGCAGTAGGTCTCTGCAGTGAAGGGCTATAAAATAAATCCCAGTTTATTTATTTATTTTTTTGCCAGGTTAGTGAATCCAAGGTAAGTTAAGTCATGCTCCCCAGCCTTGCAGCACCACTGTCTTTTGCTGGTGGTGCCCTCTTCTGGCCACTTCCAGAATTTCAATACCACGCATTCACTGTCTGCTCCGGTAGGGAA
Organism: Taxidea taxus jeffersonii; assembly: GCA_003697995.1. Lineage (NCBI taxonomy): Eukaryota > Metazoa > Chordata > Mammalia > Carnivora > Mustelidae > Taxidea > Taxidea taxus. The sequence continues at coordinate 91,733 of RCUC01162292.1, read as the reverse complement.
GCTCTTTTTTGGGTCTATGCCCTTTGCTAAGCGTTTTGGTCAACGTGATCTTATTAAATTTTCACAACAATCATTGAATGACAAAACTGAGCCTCAGAGAGTTTAAGCGCAGGTTCAACCTCTTAACCACTGCACTGTCCTGAGTCAGCAGGCTAGACCTCAGGGGACCCATGATCCAGCTCTAGGCCCAGGGATGAGGGCAAATCTACTCTGCATTTAGAGATCACGCTCCACGGTCTTAACAAGCCTATTTAGACGTGCATCTTTGTCTCTAGCTTAAGTCTAGCAATATCTCCAGTGCAAGTCCTTTGGGAGAGATGGGGTCTTCGAAATGTATACTCTTTATTCTCAGATCCAATCATTGCCCCTGTACTTTCAAATCCTGGAAGCCATTGCGGACTCTTCTTTCTCTCTCACCTCATACACAAGCCCCATCGGGACCCATCTGTTGGCTTCACCTTCAAAATATATTCAGGATCCAGCTTCTTTTTGTTGTTGTTGTTGTTCCTTTTTTTTTTTTCTTCCTTCTTTTTTTTTTCTTTTATTACCATATAATGTATTATTTGCCCCAGAAGTACAGGTCTGTGAATAATCAGTCTTACACAGTTCACAGCACTCACCATAACACATACCCTCCCCAATGTCCATCCCCCAGCCACCCTATCCCTCCCCCTCACCCCCTAGCAACCCTCAGTGTTTTTCCTGGGATTAAGAGTCTCTTATAGTTTGTCTCCCTCCCAATCCCATCTTATTTCATTTTTCCCCCTTTGCCCCCCAAGACCCCCCACCCTGCCTCTCAAATTCCTCATATCAGGAGATCAGGATAATTGTCTTTCTCTGATTGACTTATTTCACTCAGCATAATACCCTGTAGTTCCATCCAAGTTGTTGCAAATGGCAAGATTTCATTTATTTTGATGGCTGCATAGTATTCCATTGCATGTATATACCATCTCTTCTTTATCCATTCATCTGTTGATGGACATCTAGGTTCTTTCCATAGTTTGGCTATTGTGGACATTGCTCCAGCTTCTTTTTTTCTAACCACTTCCTCCATTACCGTCTTGGTCTAAGGCCCTGCCACTGCTTGTGGGTGTTATGTCAACAGCCTCCTGCCTGGGTTTCCATAGCAGTCAGAGCAAGTCTATTAGGACATCAAAGAAGTTGTGCTCCTTTACCTTCTCATTCCAGGTAAAAGCCAAACAGTCTCACAGTGATCCAAAGAATCCTACAAAGTCTGGTCTCTGGCCCCAATTGCCACCTCTCTCCCTCTCCTCCCTTTTGCTCACTCTACATCCGCCCATGGGCCGCCACGGCATTCCTTGAATATGTGAGTCAAACTCAGCCTCTGAACCTTTGTGCTGGCTGATCTCACTGTCTTCCCCCGGGTATCCTCATAACTTGCTTCCTCACCCCCTTCACACTTGGTTCAAATCCCACCTGATCCCTCTGTTTAAAATTACAGTCCTCTGTGCCTCATTGCTCATCTTCCTTCCCTGTGTTGCTTTTTCTCCATCAGTTTCTAGTCTGCTATATAATGTGCTTATTTAGTATGTTCATTGTCTATGCCCCCCACTAGAATGCAAGCTCTCTGAGGGCAAGTTTTTGTGTGCGTGGTATCTGTTTCCCAGCAATTTGGAAGAGCGCCTGGCACAATGTAGGTCCTTAACAGACCCTGTTTCACAGTGCAGCATTGCTGCTTTGTCCCCAGTTGGTGGAAGCTAGAGTGACTGTCCTGGTTTGCCCAGGACTGACCTGGTTTTAATACTGAAAGCCCAGCATCTTGGAAAACCTCTTAGTCCCTGGCAAATTGGGACAATCGGTTACCTGAATGACAGGCAAGAACATCAGGAAGAAGGGACAGCTGTCCCCAGGCACTAGTTAGATCTCCACTGCCCCCCATCCCTGGCCTGGGAATCTGGAGGGGGCGCCTGTCTTCACCCACATCCCTAGGGGATGGGGTGAGGAGGGGAGAATGGCTCCGTCTCAGAAAAAGCCTTTGAGTTATTGAAATTGCAGCTTATTATGAAGAAGAAAGTGAGTTTCTATTTCCCTGTAAGTGGCACAGGAGTAGAAAAGTGATAGTGTAATGATGTTCCAGCGGAACAATTATTTTCCCGAGACGGAGCAACAGAGTGCCATCTTTGATTACCCACCCCCTCCGGCTGAGTTTAGTGGCCGATAAATCTCCCTCGAGCCTCCCTGACCTGTGGCTGCTGCCTCCGCAGGGCCTCCCTGGCTGGCCCGGTCCTCATCTTCCCCACTGACCCCTGCTTCTCCTGACTCTGCTTTTAGGGTGATTGATCTGGGCCAGAGCCGAGGGCAGAGGTGAAGGGAGACTGAGGCAGAGGACAGGGAGGGGGGTTCCACTCACTCGCTCAGGGCGTGACCTTGAAGCTCAGATGAAGGTCTGCCTTGGGGCTGGGCTGGGGCAGTGACAGAGATACAGAGAGAGGAGAAGAGATCAGACGGATTTTAAAGTCCGTCTCATTAAGACTGGGAATGCAGGCGGAGGAGAAGGCGGGTCAGAAGATGAGGCCAGGCCTGGTAGAGCAGAAGAGCACAGGTGGGCTCATCTGTGTGGCCTTCCCCGGGGAGGTGTACCAGCAGAACTTTCTCTCCCTTGTGACGAAGTCTCAGTGTTTCCGGAGGTTGTTTGGTCTCTGAGTCCGCCTGGCTTTAGCCCACTGGCGCGGCCCAGGTAGGACGCCACACACCGGGACATCAACAACAGACTTGTTTTTCTCACAGCTCTGGAAGCTGGATGCCCAAGATCAAAGTGCATGGGAGAGCTCTTCCTGGCTTCCAGATGGCCCTCGCCATGGGTCTTCCCAAGGGAGAGGGGTGGAGGGGAAGGAGAGGAAACGGGCGCTCCTGTGTCTCTTCCTCTTCTTATAAGTGCACCAGCCCTATTGGATTCGCACCCCCCATCCTGCTCCATGACCTCATGTAACCTTTCCACCCCCTTACAGCCCTGTCTCCAAACACAGTCACTCTGGGGCTTGGGGCTTCAGCCTATGAACTTGGAAGGTGTGGGAAGGGCAGCGGGACCCAGATACTCAGTCCAGAATACTGCCTTCTCGGTGCTTCCTCTTGGTTCCTGGATTGCTACCAGAGAAGCGGTCTGAGACACTCTCTTGCTCAGCTTGGGGATCATATCTTATCCCCAGGTATTTGAGTGGTTCTATAAGGAGGTCCTCAGACCAGCAACATCAGCATTCCCTGGGAACTATTCAGAAATGCAAATTCTCAGGCCTTACTCCAGATATCCTGAATCAAGGACTCCAACTCTGTTGTGTTTTAACAAACCGTCTGGGCAATTCTGGGCAAAGTCGGGTTTGAGAACAATGTGGGTCCATGCATCAAGTGTCACAAGCTGGTTTCTGCTCCTTACCTGGCCCCTTTCTTCACCTGTCTTTCTGGACCTAAGCTGGGCCCTGGTTGGGATGTCTAGTCTCAGCCAGTTTCCCTCACTGCTGGGGGAGCCTCGCCTTCTCTGGGTTTTGATGTCCTTCCCTAATACCGGGTTCTTGTACATCACTGGGTCTGTATTTTCCTTTCTGCTCCTGAACCTGGATGCCCACGCCCAGACCCTCTGCTGACTGCCCGCCTTTACTGCTGGCTTCAGCCTTCTCTGGCTTCCCCCATTTCCCACTGGACTTGACCTTCCTCCATTCAACCGACTGCCTGCCAATGACAGGGCCTGGGCCACCGACTGCTGCCATTCCCCCCACAAACCTGTGCATCCACACCAGCTTTGGGCCCCACGGGGGGACCTCAGGGGTCATCCCGGCCCAGAGTCCACCCACCTCTCAGCCTGCCCACCCAGCTGCAGCCATTCTCACAGGCCGGACCCTGTCCGGGGCTGTGGCAGGTCCCAGGTTGCTCCTGGGGTGATGCCTGCACTTGGAATGCCACGCCGCTGAACTCCGCATGGCTGTGGGCTGGGGGGATGGGCTGATCTGTTGGCTGGGCTCCCAAGTCCTTAGGATTAAGGACAGGTGGTGGGTTTTATCTCATTGTTATCAATTATAGGGGTCCTTCAGCAATTGCTGGCTGGGAATGAGAGGAATGAAGAAGCCTGTGGTTTTTGTCCTAATTTGTTTGGTTTGGGGTTGGACCCCGAGCTCGGGAACCACAGTAATTAGCCCAGCTGCAGAATTGGGCAAATGTAGCACATGGCTGTCATTGCTCCAAGGGGCTGGGCTGGCACCAGAGCCACTGGCTCCAACAAGGGCTTTTGTGAGCTGGGGGTGGGCTGTGATCGTAGCAGCGGATGTGGGGGGGGTGCTTTGCGTTCCCAGCCTCCCTCCCTGCTCCCTCTCCCACCCCTTTTGGCTGGTGGAGCTGCCCCATTGCTGAGTCTGGGGGTGGGGGTGAGGAAGGGAGAGAGCCCTGGGACGAAGAGGGCAGGGGCCGAAGGGGTGGCTCAGCCTCCGAGTGTCGTGGGGACTCGCAGGATGAGGAAGTTGGGGTCTGGTGTTGGAGGAGCAGAGGAAAGCTGAGAGAAGGGGCATGGCAGCCACAGACAGACAGAAGTCATGCATAGGCCCAGAGCTCTGGGAGAGGACATCTGCCATTTGCCAAGCCAACCAGAAAATTCAAAAGATGGCTCAACATGCAGGCGAGAGCCCTGGGTGGGAGAAGGGGAGGCGAGTTAGAGAAATGAGCGGGCGCTGGGCTACTGAGAAGGGCTCTGTGTCAAGCCCTGGCAGGGCTGAGGCTGGGGCGGGGGTGGCTCACGCAGCTCCCATGGGGGAGCCCGTCGCTTGCGTCTGGAAGTGCGTTCACCAGGCCGGACCACGGAGCCACAAGCTGTGGGACCCGCAAGTGCTGGCCTGCGTCTCACAGCCTCCCTGGGGCTCCAGGGTCTCCCTGGCTTTCCTGCTGCCCCTCTCAAGCACTACTCGAGATGCCACATCCTCAGCTTTCTGAACAGTTAATGCCTTCAGGCAGTTGGCTTCTGTGGGCTGCGGAGGGTCCAGAATCTGTGACATTTTGCTGACTCCAGTTCTTTGCTTTAAATTGTAGAAGGAAATCATAGCAGGGAGGATTTAGGGCAGACATTGGAAAGAAACTCTGACTTGTAAAAGTAGGTGAGGAATAGAAGAATGTGGGTTATCTCAACCATCCATCCAGAGCTCTGCTAGCTGACCTCTTTTGGGGCCGCAGAAGAACCCCCCCAACACGCCCCACCACCACCGTTCAATCCCCCGCCACAGACATTTTAGGGCTCTGTGAGTAGACTTGAAGCCAGATACCTGCCTCCCTGGGAGCTAAAGACTCAGCAGCTATCATTGCTTCTGTACTGAACTGTCTTCTTTGTAGGACGCCCAGAGGGTCAGCTGACCTAGGACCACAAGGAGGCACAGTGCCATTAAGAGACAAGTAGAGGAGTGGGGATGCTGGGCCTCTGCTATCTTTGGCCAAATGTTCCTCTTCCTCTCCCAGGTAGAATTCTGTTGGCCATACATCCTTCCTCTTCCTGTCAGCAAGACTGGAGGACATACTCTTTTCCAAACCCATGGCAAATAGTAGCCACTGGCTTCTTCTCTTGCCCTTGCCATTCCCAAAGATTCTGGATGGACAGAGAGGTTAAATGGTTAAATGGTTAAATGCCCATACCCTGAGAGATGGTTAAGGCAGTGAGAGGCCAAGAGAAAAGTGGGGGTGAGTTAGGGCAGGAGCCCAATGCTGGGCTTTTGGGGCATTTCCCCAAATGCCCATGTTTGGAGGGGGCATTTCCGAGGTTTGGAAGGAACATATCCCCAGGAAATCCCCCTCCAAACCTTCCTCACCCCCATTTCTTGGGAAATGCCCCCTCCCAACCTTCCTCACCCCAAACCTTGGCCCTGGCTTTGGGCCACAAATATGGATGGGCTGCAGGCCAGAAGGTCACAGACTCGCTGCACTGGGGTTGCTCAATACCATTGTAGGCACGCTTTCATCCCAATGGCCTGACGTCGTCCTCGGGAGCCTCATTGCACTGACTTCATTTCTGTTTCCCCCCTAGAGTGGACTCTGAGTGAGGGGCAGTGACATTTATCTTGTTTATTCTTGTGTCCTCTGGGCCTAGAACTTAGCAGGAACTCACTAAAGTTAGCTAAATGAATTTGCCCATGAGGGAGATGGGGCTGCTGGGTCTGGAGTGGGGCGTGGCAGCTGCAAGCCATTTCTGCCCTGGGCTCTTCCCTCTAGTTTCTTTTTCTTCTTTTCCTCTAGTTTCTTTTTCTTCTTGTATCCCTTCCCTTCTTCATAGTCTCCTGCTGTCAGCTTTTCTTTTCCCATTTTCTCTGTTTCCTCCCCATAGACCTGACCTGGTCCCTGGCTGTTATAACCATATAAGCAGAGGTATTTACAGTATGCCTGCTCAGTGGGGACCTCCCGGAAGGCCCAATCCTCTTGGGAAAACATTGAGCCATTGTGCACGCCTCTCACAGAACTCCCAGGGCTCCAGCTTCTCTCCGTGGCCTTCAGGAGGCACCAAGGTCAACTATATCCAGGCAGCCTGCGCAGGCCCAGAATACGACTTTGTTCTGTCACCCTGACCATGTTCTCACAGACAATGAGTGGTTAGTGCCCTTTAGGTAAGACACAAATTTGTAGCACAGGCAATAGACATTTTTTGAGGAGGGATCAATGGGGTGCAGGGACAAAGTCAGAATGCCATCAGTGATTTGGTCAAAAAGTCAACTTCTGGAGAATATCTGAAAATCAGAAAGTAGTTAACCTTAGCTGTCTATACCTCCTATCTCAACATCGCTGCCGTGGAAAACAATAACCAATGTGGGTGATGAATGAGCCAGGAATTCTGCAAGATTCTTGTCCATCAAGGACATTGTTCCACATGCTGGTGTCCGCTTGTAATGTCCTTTTAAAGGAACCAGGCTTGCCTACACATGCAGTCCCACTTTGGGAAGTAAAAAGCTATCCCAGGGTGGTAGGGAAACTTTACGATATGCCTCAGTAATCTCTGTCTCTTGGTCTTTATCTCCTTGTATCATCCCTTGTCCTTTGGTATGGACTGGATTTCTTGATTTGCTTCTAAAGAATAGAACATGTCACTTCCAAGATAAGGTTATAAAAAGACTATGGTTTTCATCTCAGGTGCTTGTGTTCTCCTAATTTCTCACTCAGTTTTTTGTTTTTTTTCTCTCTCCCATCACCAGCTACCATGCTTTGAGGACACTTAGACAACCTATGGAGAGGTCAATGTGATAAGGAATTGAGGTCTGCCAGCTACCCCATGCATGAGCTTAGAAGTGGATCCTCCCTCTTGTCCTTATAAAGCCATAATGCCTTTAGAGGAGGCCACAGCTCTGGTCTTCAACTGTGTAAGAGACTTTGAACCACAGACATCCAACTAAGTCATGCTCAGATTTACGACACACAGAAACTTTGAGATAGTAAATTTTCGCTATTTTAGGCCACTGAGTTTTGGGGTAACTTGTTACACAGCAGTAGATTACTAATACACCTGTATATCACCAATTTTCATCTCATTTCATCACCAATTTTCATCACCTTCAGACTCCTTCTCATTCACCACTGCCCCTACTCCCCATTCTCTAGTGCCCTGACTCTAGTTCCTTATGCCTAACCTCTTATTTTGATTCTTACTCTCTGGTTTCTTGTCCAGCGTCTTGGCTTGATGGTCTGGTCTTGGCCTTATCAAGTGGTTTTGACCTTGATTCCTCTCCAGAAACAGTGTTGGGGGTCTGCCTTTTGACATCATGCTTCATAAGCTTGTGGAAGAAACTCCTATCTCCTAAACTTTCTCCTGGCGGAGCTCACCTCTCACCTGTTCCAGGTCTACACAGAAGCCGGATCAGAAAATCAGCCCACTTACTAGAACAGGAAAGCTTAACCAGACACTCTGGAAAGATTTTCAATGAAGGCTGAAACAACCTTCTTATCATGAGAAAATCCTCCACATTCTCCTGCTGCTCCTATCAATCCAGACTTTCCTGCATTTGTTAGCTGATGGATGGCAAGTGGCTAGTCCATTACTTTGTAAAAACAAGATGTTGTTTTCAGATATTTTTCTTTCTTCCCTCTTCTTCCCCCCTCCACCTCCAAGAAAAACTTTCATTTGTTAAGTCTAGTCAGTATTTCATTCATTATTATCGTTATTTTTGAAATTTAGACATTAGAATGATCAGGTCTGGGTTCCATTATGGGGCTCTGGTGACCTAGGGTAAATATTCTTTGAGACTGGGAGAGTATGTGACTACTTTTTCTCAGTTACCCTGGTTTCATGATAGCTTAGACCGCAGAGTAAATCAGGGCCAACTCAAGATTGAGCACAGAACCAGAATTGATTCACATTCATTGGATTGCCTACAGATATTGATGATTCAAATCCAACATTTCCATGTGGGCTGGGGGGGGAGGACCTATCCTAGACTGGAAGCTCGACATGACATTCCTCACCTCTTGTCACCAAGGAAATAGTATACTAACAGATGGAAATGTCAGGTAACAAGAGATTAAGTCCCTTGCCCACAGAGGATGCATAGTAAGTGTTTATGGAAATGATTGTTAAGGCCACTGAGGACCTTCCTGGCCCCTCTCCCCACTCTTCCTGGATGATTTCATCTAGGACCATACTGTAGTCTTCACCTATGACCTGAAAATTCCCAAAGCATTATCTCCAGGCCATTACCTCCTTTGAACGCCAGAGCCACATATCCAACAGCTTTAGACAACTGCCCTTGACAGTTGCTCAGAAACTGAAAGCACTTTGTGTCCAAAATTGAACTTGGTCTTTCACCCAAAGCTGCTCCTCATCCTCTCCCAGCTTCTGGAATCTCTCTACTTTGCTCAAGCCAGAAAACAGGAGTCAGATGTGAGTCCTCCTTCTTCCTGACCCTGCCCTTGCGATCAGTTGTCAAATTTAGTTGATTTGATCTCTTGCATAGTCCTTGAAGGGAGTCATTGCTGCCTACCTCCCTTGTTACCCTCGTGTCTCTCCTGTGTTACTCCTAACTGGCCCTTTGCCTCCAGGGTAGGTTGTGGCCAATTCATCTCCACATTCCTGCCAGAAATGTAGGTGCAAAATGCAGTTCTGTTCACAGCATTTCATTCATTCATTCATTCATTCATTCATTCATTTGAGAGAGAACACATGTGCATGCAAGTGGGGGCAAGGGAAGAGGGAAAGAATCTTCAAGCAGACTCCCTGCTGAGCGCAGAGCCTGACGGGGCTTGATCTCGCCACCCTGAGATCACGACCTGAGCTGAAACCAAGAGTCAGACACTCAACCGACACTGCCACCCAGGTGCCCCGGTTCATCCCACTTTCTTTTTTAAAATGATTCAAAGTGGGGCTTCACGCTCAACACAGAGTCTGCTTGAGATCTTCTTCCCTCGCCCTCCACCCTTACCCACTTCATGTGCTCACTCTCTCTCTCTCAAATAAATAAACAAATCTTCCAAAAAAATGATTCAAAGATTTATTTGTTGATTGATTCATTTTTGCCCTGGGGTCAACGGCCCAAGCTGTGAGTAGGAGGCAGCAAAGCCTCACCTGGTTTGCTCTTCCCTGCTTCCCTCTCCAGCTTTAGCCGCGTGCCCATAACACACCTTGAATCTTGTGTTTCAGGCCCAGGGAACACCTTATGGCATTCTCACCCCTTTGTACACAGGACTTCCTTGCCCGGGAATCAGTCCCTCGGCTTGCTACTCAGCCTGGGTTCCCCCTCTTTGTCCTTTCGAGTCAGCTTAGCTGCCACCTCCCCTTGAGGAATGGTCGCTGTCCCCCAAGTCTGGGTGGCTATTTCCTGGTGGGCCTTGACCGTACCCTCGGCTTCTCTGCCATCACAAATACCTGCTTGTTTCTGGGGTAGCCGGGGCAGCCGTGTGGCCAGGGCCTCGGACAGTGCCTGGTCTGAAGAAGGGGATTGGTAGGTAAGTCTTGGGGCCGCAAAGGCATGTGCCAGATCTACGGAGGGGAAGTTCTCCCCCTTCTAGGTGCCCATACGCAGTAAAAACCTCCACCCGCCCCATTCAGCTAGCGGGGAAAATGAGCCAGGGGAATGAGTGCCAGACTCAGGGTCTGGAGGCTGCGGGTTTGAATCCGACTCTGCCTCTTCTCAGGGGAAGTTACTGAACCTCTAAGCCTCAGTTTGTTCCACGGTGAGGCGGGAACCCTACCCCACAGCAGACAGGGTTGGTGCGAGGAGCACACAGACAGGGCTCGCCAAGGAGCCCAGCTCAGTAGATGCCTGGTTAGAATGGAGTCCTCCCCTCTGTTCCCACGGAAGCCTGTACCCAGGGCAATGAACTTGAGCTTTCAAGAGCAAGGCTGACAGAGCAGACTTGATAAGCACCCTGGTTGTCGGATATGATAATAATAGTCTCATTTATTAATATAAAGGCCTGCTAATAGAGGCGGCGCTTTTAATTAGCCAACACGGCCACGATATTAATTTTTATCCACAGTTATTTAAGTTCGGGAGCCTTCCTCCCCTCTTCTGTTAGCACTTAGCTGCAGGGCGATTGAGAACATTTGTAATTGGATTTCTGTGCAGGACTTAATTATAAGGAGACAATAAAGCCCCTGAAATGCGGCAGGTTCTACCCTGCTAACTATTATTTTCCAGGCACACGCTCAGGCCAATGAATGCACAGATTTATCTAAATTATAATTTTTAAACTTAACAAAGCTTTCCTTTCCCCGCCCCGCAGGACCAAGGGGAATCTGCCGAGAGCCCAGATTTGCAGGGAGGAGGGCGCGGAGGATGCAAGCTTCATTCCTGTAATCGAGTGCTTCGCTCCATGGGCCACCAAGTGGCTTCCCCAGTCCCCTCGGGATCTCAGAACTGTATTTTCTTCCCTTGGCCAAATGGCTTATTAATAGAATTGGCTTATTTATATCTCACCCAGAAAATCCCAAAGTGATGCAGCAACAGGGAGATATCGAGCCAATTAGTTGTGGGGCTTGTTGTTGTGGGGGGAAATCTAGTTATTAATTTACTGCCCTTCACCAGTGGCAGAATCGATTCCAAGGAAACCAAAAGGAAAAGAAGAAGAGGAAGAAAGCCACGTGTTGTAGACCATCTGGGAAAACTCAAAAAGGCAAGGCTACACCATTTCTACTGTCAGTAAAGCTGTCTAGCCATAGGAGAGCAGGGAGCCGGAGGCCTGGTCCCCTGTCAGCTGGGTGTGCTGTGAGCACCAGCCTCTCCGAGCATCCATTGTGCAGGCCTGACTGTTACCTCGGTGAGCACATTCGGTTCTCACCACACTCTGCGAAATGGGCTTATTTCACCCACTTCATGGAAGACACATCAATTCATTCATTCAGTATGAATCCTGTAGCTTTGGAGAGGCAAGAGTGGACAGGGGAGAGAGGCTGCCCTCTTAGAGTTTCCTTTCCAGCCCAGGGGGTGAGCTGCCCATGGTCATCAGCCAGCATTCACACTTGGTAGGACTAAGATAAGAACCCAGGTAGGTTCTGGCAACGAGGAAGTCTGGGGCATCACTTTGCCTTCTCCCGGCTGCCGGGTTCTGTGGATGTGCGGCTGGCTACACAGCACACCTTGTGGGGGTCCACCTGCCATCCTAACTGGGCACCATTAGAGAAGGAAAAGGGTTCCCCGAGGGGTACAGCTCTGTGGAGGACCTGGAAGAGGAGGGTCTGCTGGGATGAGGGTGTGGGAGAGTTCCTTCTGCTCCCCTCAGAGCGGTGGTGGAAACCAAGTTCAGAAATACAGTATTGTTTTTTAAAGAAAAAACTGCAATCATCATTTTGCTTGTGGAAACTGTTCAGATCACATTGTAGCATATCGTGAACAGTTTTCCCAATCATTGGAAATTCTCTTTGGCTCTAATGTGAAATGCTGGTATAATATTCTGTCTCGTAGATAAGCCACAGTTTATTTAACTTTCCAAAACTCGTGGATATCCAGACCTTGGTGAATATTTAATTCTTTTGTAGTTATTATTGTAAATAGAAGAGAGGAACATATATGTGTGTCCTTATTTTTACTTGCTCAAAATCGAAGTGGAATGATTGCAACAAAGAGAATGAATTTGTTAAAGATTCTTGAAGCTTCTTGGCATACTGGCCCTAGAAACGTTGTACAAATTTCTTTGGGGCTGGTGATGTGTGAGAGGGCTTATCCTTATGCCTTAACTTCATCAATACTCCGCATTGACTTTTATGAGTATTTGCTAATTTGATAGGGTGAAAAAATATATTTCATTACTGTGTTTTGTTCCAGGGTATTGATTGCTAGTGAGGCTCAACATTTCTTTGCATGCTTAAACCATTACTTGTATTTCTTCTGCAAATAGCCTATTCTTGTTCTTTGCACATTTTTCTTTTGAGTTTAGAGGTTTTTGTTATGTATAAATGCTATTTCATATTTTAAGAACATAAATTTTTTGATGTTTTTGTTGCAGACATTTTTCTCAGGTTGATTTTGCCGTTTATTTTTATTTTCTATGATGTTTTTTGTAGAAATGGTTTGAATTTTTATGCAGCCAGATATATCTGTTTTTTTTCTTTGTGACTCCTCCAATTGCTTTTGTGCTTAGAAATTCCATCTCCACACTGAGATGGAAATAGTAATCTACATTTTATCCTAAGTATTTTATGGTTCTATTTTTTTTTACACTTAACCCTTTAATTCATTGGACATGTATTTTGTTCCATGTTGTGTGATAAGGGCTTACATAGATTTGTCCTCTAAACAGTTAACCATTAATCCCACCATCATGTATTAAAGAATGTCTTCTTTCCCCATTGGCTTGGATGCCACCTTTATCACATGCTGATTTTTTTTTAATATACAGTACACTGTTCTGAGCTGTCTTATTCTGTTCAGTTGGTTCTTCCATTATAATCACACTGTTTTAATTATTGTATCTTGTACATTCACATAATTTAAAACATGACATATTTGTATATGAAATGTAGCATTTTATTATCTAGTAGAACAAATCTCCCACAATTACTCTGTTTAAAAAAACAAATTGGCCATTCCTGCTCATTTTCCAGATGAATTTTAGAATTATGCTGTCTAGCTCCAGAAAAAAAGAAAAAGAAAAAAAAAAACAGAAAAAAAAATCCCATTTGGGACTTGAAAGAGATTAGATCCAACATATATCTTAATTCATGAACCATTTGCATCTTTGTACTATTCAGTCTTGCCATTCGGGGAAAATGACATGTTCTGGGTTTTTTTTTCCCCCTCTTTTCTTTGTTTTTGCACGTTTAACTCTTTAATCTAAGTGAAATTTTAGTGTGCACTGTGAAGTGAGGATCAAAACTGATTCCTTTTCAAACAACCAATTTCCCACAGTCCCAGCGTTTGCTTCACTCGCACCTTCTCCAGTGGTTTACAGTGTGCTATTATCATTTATTAAGTCCTTAAATACATAGTAGGGTCTGTTTCCGAGCTGCCTAATCCCGTTGATCAGTCCATTCTTGTGCTAATACCACACCATTTTGATTCCTGTCTGGTCTTCCCCAGTAGGAGCTGGAAGCCCGACTACCTCCAGATGGCTCTTGGAGTCTCCGCCCCCTTCTCCCAAACCAGGATTCATTTCCTGCATACACACTCAGCCCCTTGATCTGAGCCTCTCTGGTCCAGAAGATTTTCAGTGCCCAAGGGACTGGGATGGAGCTGTCTGATGCCAGGTTTTGGGGTGGTGGTGACTGAGGCGGGGTCCCTGTTTCTGCTGCTTCTGTCCTTCCCACAGTTCAGAGCGCCCAGAGGCCAGATGTTGGCTGTGGGGGAGCTCCAGTCTCCAGGGCTGAATGAGGGAGAAGGAAGGGCCAGAACATTTCAGGGAGGTGGTGCAAGTTAATAACACTTTGCTAGAAACCTCCTCTTTCTTTGAGGGCCTGATCCACACCAGGTGTGGGCTAAGGACCTTACATACGTTGCTATAGTTTTCACCAGAAACACCTGAGCTAATCCCACATTTTACATATTAGAAGACTGAACTAGAACTGCAGCCCCTCCCACAAGGGCTCCCACACTGTTTGGGCTACCTTGAGCCCTGTCCTGGTGACAGAATGAGTGATGTGAGGTGAGGTCCAAGTGTTTGCAGCTGGTCATCTGAGTTGAAGGCTCAGTGGTCCTCTCTCCATCCGGGCTAATGGGGTCACCTTGGGGGGCCAGGTCATTCTCAGCCATGGCAGAAGCTTGGCTTCCGGCCCTGCCTTCCCTTCCTTCCCTCTCCCCAGCCTGCCGCTGTTCCTTCCTCCCAGCCAAGTGGGCAAGTTGGCCTTTGTAACCGCTGACTTCCAAGACTGAGAGTGTGTAGAGGAGAGCTAGTGTGCCCACCGATGGTGGGAAGCAGAGATGTGGGGCATGGGGACAGAGAGAGGAGAAGGAGCCAGTGAGCTGGAAAGCCCGTTGCTTAAAGGAGGGTTCTGTGGACCTGATCACATTCTGTTCAAACCAGGGGCTGAAATGGCTAAAACAGCCAGAATTTAAAAATAATACACATTTGTTTATTTCATCTCTCTTCAAGAAGTCTACAATCTAAATTTGCATCTAATCTTGGTCAATAAACAGGTCACTTTACCACCCGTGCAGTCTGTGTGTCCTTGTCCCCATGGGATCCCCCCTTTTCCACTCGAAGTCAGTCCCCATTCACAACCCAAGTATTGACATACTTCCCACATTTAGTTTACCGTGGCCTATAGCATTCCATCATATCGATGATCCACATTTTAGCAAAACGTATTTCAAATGCTGTCTGGAATGGGCAATGCATGAACAGACTGATAGTGAACCATCTGGCCATGAGAACATGAAACACATTGGCTATGTGGGGGATTTTACCTTTTAGAGGCATGGGGACTGTCATAATGCAGATTATCATTCCGATAATGAAGCGGGTAGAGCCCTGGGCAGGGAATGTTCCTTGAGGCAGGTAGAGCTCTGGGCAGGGAATCTCAGTACCTAGATTCGGAGCCTGGCACTTTCTGCTATTGACTTTGTGTGTCTTTGATACTTTCTTCCCCTGGTTCTTAGATTTTCCTTGTTCTGCTATGATTCACAGGCAATCATAAAACCACATAGATGGAAGGACATCACAGTGACTTTGGTTAACCCTCTTGTTTTACAGATGAGAGAAAAAGAGGCCGTGGAGGTCAAGTGACTTGCTCAAGGTCACAAAGTCAGCCATTGTCTTTGCAGATGCCGCCCCAACCAGCCTCGTGGCTTTGGGACTCATGTCAGAGGTTGGCACTCTCTTGAAGTGACACCCTTCATTATTACTCATGCCAGTCCCCCGGCAACCTTTGGAGGGTTTTTCCCTCTGAGTTGTTGACGGCGTGCCTCCTGGACTTCTGCCTCTCATTCTGGAAGCCCTGTAGCTCTGACTTGACCAGGCTTTATAGAAGAGAAAAAAGGGCCATGAGGTTTCCACCTGAGCTCTGGGGCTGCCTTGTTTCCTTACAGAACCCCTGCCTCACGTCTCTCATCTTTTCCATCTGTCCGAGCCATCCTTCAAGCTGCTTTTGGAATAGCCTGAAGCAGCCACATATTGAATAGCCTGAAGCAGCCACATATTGCTATGCTGCGGGCAGAGCCTGGGAGCTATCTGGCTTATTGTAATTATCTCACCATCTTGCTACGTTTCTATCTCAGTTCACAGAAAGCTCTAAGTGAGCAAAGACCCAGGCACAGTGGGCTAGGGTAACGGGGCAGGGTGGGGTTTGAGCCCCTGGAGATCTGGCTGGATCAGATAATCCGCAGGTCTCAGGTCCTGATGGAGCCTCCCCTAGGGAAATTGTCTGTGTGGTAGGGACTGGAATGAGACCCTAGGAGCAGAGCAGGTCTTGCCCATGTGACGCTTTCATAGAACAATAGCAAGTCAGTGATGATGCTGAAGCAGAGAAGGGGCGGCTCCACAAAGGAAAGAGACCAGCTCAAGGCTGAGGATGAGGGAAGAGTGGCTGTCTCTGCTATGTGGGGTGTGTCCTTTTCCATCCCCTACAGGAGCCAAATGAAGGTGACCCTGAAAGGAAAGGCCAGCATCCTGGGGGATGTGGGGTAGGGCACAGAGAGAAGAGAGAATCATTTCATAGTTTTCCAAGTTCAGAATTTTCTAAAGACTGGATCAGAGAACATCAGAGGAAGTTTCCTCAAAGGGGATGTTTTGGACCAAATCTTTGAGCTGTGTACTTTTGTCCACTGTCCCCTGGCTCTTTTTGGCATCTCACATAAAATGCAATTTTAGGGGTGCCTGGGTGGCTCAGTGGGTTAAAGCCTCTGCCTTCAGCTCAGGTCATGATCTTGGGGTCCTGGGATCGAGCCCTGCATCGGGCTCTCTGTTCAGCAGGAAGCCTGCTTCCCTTCCTCTCTCTTTCTCTGCCTGCCTCTCTGCCTACTTGTGATCTCTGTCTGTCAAATAAATAAATAAATAATTTTAAAATGCAATTTTAGTTTAGGGCAAAGACTCAGAGAAGAAGGGGGCAATGGCAATGGCAGGGTAGAAATAAGGAGAGGACAGTGATGATAGGAAACCCAGGCTGGTGGGAAGAAGCTGGATTCCAGCCTCCCTAACACTGAGGTTAAGGCCATGTTCGAGTCTCCCTTTCCCAGAGTTTCTTGAGAAGGTGATGTGGAGGCATTGTCCCTGGAAGTTTTCCACGGCCTGGGGGGACCGAGAGCTAGAAGAGGATAAGAAAGAAAGGAAAGGGGCACCTGGGTGGCTCAGTGGGTTAAGCCTCTGCCTTCAGCTCAGGTCATGATCCCAGGGTCCTGGGATTGAGCCCTGCCTCAGGCTCTCTGCTCAGCAGGGAGCCTACCTCCCCCTCTCTCCTTGCCTACCTCTCTGCCCACTTGTGATTTCTCTCTCTGTGTCAAATAAATAAATAAAATCTTAAAGAAAAAACAAAAAGGGGGAAAGGAAACATGCCATATTTAGCCCCCACCGTGGCCACACCATGTCCTGTATGCCTTTCCATTCCTTTCTCTCTTGGTTCTAGAGGAGGGACGTGACCTGTTCCTCTGTCTTGGTGCCAGCTGTCTTGTCTGCAGGTCAGCTCTCACCAGCACAAGCCCCATTCATTCTCAAGATCCTCTCAGCTCTTCACCAGGTGAAAACAAGCAGGGTTTATAATAGAACAGACCTGGGGCCAGTAAAGGCTAAAAATCCCATATGTCATGGACATTCCTGGTCTTCACTCAAGTATAAACGGATTGGGTGCTCTGACCTCAGATTCCATGTCTCTCCTCCTTCCTCCTGAGGTGGCACTAGGGGGTCTCTCTCTCTCCACCTCCACCCCCAACAGCCAGAACCATCTTGGGGCCTCTCCCTTGTTCTTAGTCTCCTAGCTCAGGGGGAATCTTGTTGGTTCTCTGGAGATGGAAAATGAGTAACTTATGACCCAGTGATTTTTGTTTCGTTCCTCACAATGCTTAAGCGACCATCTGCCCTGGGCTTCTTGGATCATTTCCTGACACGGGGAGGCTGCTAAGGATTTAGAGAAAAGAGCCGAGGCTGGATCTGGGGGGTTGGACGTTTGTGCATGGCAGCTCCTTACGGGAACCTAGAATGCCCCTCCTGTGCGGCTGGAGCTCTATAAACAGCAGCTGTATCCTTCACTCTCAATTCTGGAATGATTCTGGGCCCCTTGGACTATTGCTTCTTTGCTATTCCAATGTTACCCTTTCTGATTTCACTGTCACCAGGTTGGCTCCATTTTTGGCCCTTGCTCTCTCCATGGTTCTTTGGATCAAAGGTTGAGTTTTGAACTCGGATTCTAGTCTGGCCTTTGGCACTTCTCTCCACTTGGCCTTCACCATAGCTGTGGGTCAGAGGCACCCCTATCTGGTAGGGAGGGTGGTCCCTAGGTGGGACCTTATTCTTTGGAGCCCTAACAGTGCTCAGGGGCAATTCGGGGTGTAACATGGGGGTGGTGGGAAGGGGTGGAGACCTGGGGCAGGAAGGGGAGGCAGAGTGGGTCAGGGCTTGGCTCCCTATCTCCACCAGGGCAACTCCATTCGGATCTGGATTCTGTATGAGCCTTTCTTTGGTAAAAAGTTGGAAACCACAGATCTTTTTAAAACCCTTCAATTTATAAAGAAGAAAGCAGAGATGGAACAAAGAAAAAGAATTTGTTAAGGTCACCTAAGTGATTTAGTGGCTGCTTAGGGCTTTAGGAGAAGACAGGCCCAATGACTGAGCACACTCCAGTAGAACACATCAATGAAACTGGTTTCAATGAACACATCAATGAAAGCTGGTTTTTTGAAAGAATCAATAAGATCAATAAACCATTGGCCACACTAATCCAAAAGCAAAGAGAGAAGGCCCAAATTAATAAAATTATGAATGAAAAGGGAAAGATCACAACTAACGCCAAGGAAATAGAAACAATCATCAGAAGTTATTAACAGTTATATGCCAATAAGTTAAGCAACCTAGATGAAATGGATGCATTCCTGGAAAACTATAAACTTCCAAAATTGAGCCAGGAAGAAACTGACAACCTGAATAGACCGATATCTAGTAACGAGATTGAAGCAGTGATCAAAAACCTACCGAAAAACAAGAGCCCAGGACCTGACGGATTCCCTGGGGAATTCTACCAAACTTTCAAAGAAGAAATAACACATATTCCCCTGAAGCTGTTTCAAAAAATTGAAACAGAAGGAAAACTTCCAGACTATATGAAGCCAACACTCCTGAGCACCTTGACCCTGGAGCATGATCCATGCCTCCAGGAGTCTTGTGGCTTCTGCGTTTTGCCCTTGTTCTGCTGGGAGAGGCCCAAGGGCCCAGAAAGCTGGAGCACTGCTGTCACTGGCTGCCTCTGAGCCGTGAGGACCATCTACCCTTCTGCTTCGAGCACTGTGTGCTGGAACCAGGGAGGCCCCTTTAATGAGTCCAGAAGACCCCTGAGGGCACAGCTTGTGAAGACCTGTGGGGTCAAGTCCCACAGAAGTCATTAACCTCAGTGTGATTCTGGATTTGCTATATAATCTCTCTGAGCCTCGGCTTTCCCGTCTCTAAAATGGGAGTAAGCAATATTTCCTCTTCAGACGTTTATAAGAGTCAGTCTGATCATGTCTGGGTGGCCTTCCCCACAGTAAGCTCGCCTGTGTGCACACACTGCCTCCCACACTACCTTACCTTAACACCTTCAACCTTAAGGTCAAGGAAGAAAGAACTCAGGGTCCCAGCACTTTGGGCGAACTGGCCGAGAGGAGTGATCATGTCTGTGCTCCTTCTTCTGCATAGGCGTCCTCACCCTCTTACAGGGAAATGGAATGGAAATGGAAACCAAGAGCTGCCTCTAAAGTAAAGGAAAAGGAGATGGGTTCCTGTAGTTCCCCAAGCTCAAGGCTCACAGCTGTCAGTGGGGACTTAGCTCCCATTACGGCCCTGTGGCCTTTAAAGTCACCTGGGGTCATCTTGGTTGGCGGTGGAGTCCGGCACCTTCCTACCCTCTGGGGTCCATCACCTCAGGCTTCCCTCCCATCTGGCTGGGGGTATCTCGGATGCCCACCAGCGCTCCGGGCTTAGCTTTTCTAAAATGCATCCTCAGAGTTGGGGGCACATGGGATGACAACTAGGAACTGAAAAATGGAGCCAAATGAAGATGGGCTGCTACGGAAAGACGAGACTGGGAAGATGGACCCAGAAGCACGGAATTCCACGTGATTCTTGGGGATTAAACAATGAGGCTTTTTTTTTGGGGGGAGGCTTTTTTTTTACCAGTTTCTGATGTATGCTTCTGGTGTATGATTATAAATGGGCTAGGATAATGGACATTTATGAATGCTTAAGAGAAAGACCAGAGATGGGGATGATTTCCAGTTTTCCCCACTTCCCATTATTCCCCATGATGATTCGAAGAGTCAGCCCCCCTCCTGGGGTTTGGAGCTGGAACCCTCCTGGCCCCTTTGTCATGCTTGGCTTTGAGGTCACTCCACACCTCCATGATCTCAGTCCCTTTTCTTCTTTGCTTAACCAGCAAAGGTTGGGAGTTTTCAAAAGCAATTCCTACCAGGAAATTAAGAGTAAAAGAACCCAGGTTTTAAAAAGCATCCATGTATAAATGTGTGATCGCCAGGGGCTGGGGGAGAGAAGCACGGGGAGTTGTTTAGTGGGGACAGAGTTTCAGTGTGACAAAATGAGAAGAGAAGCGACAGATGGGGATGGCCGTACAACAGTGTGAACCTACTTCATGCCCCTCAGCTGTACACTGACCCACGAGGAAGATGGTCAGTTTTGTTAATGTGTATGTCATTACAATTAGAAAAAAAAAAAAAAGAAAGAAAGCCTCCAAGTGGATGGATTTACGGATCCTTGGCGTGGGGTTTAGCTTCACTGTTTAAGAGTGGGTTGACTTGGGGGCACCTGGGTGGCTCAGCGGGTTAAAGCCTCTGCCTTCGGCTCGGGTCATGATCCCAGGGTCCTGGGATCGAGCCCCGCATCAGGCTCTCTGCTCAGCGGGGAGCCTGCTTCCCTTCCTCTCTCTCTGCTTGCCTCTCTGCCTACTTGTGATCTCTCTCTGTCAAATAAATAAATAAAATCTTTAAAAAAAAAAAAAAGAGTGGGTTGACTTGTCGTTTCCTCACTGTGATGGTTAATTTTTTGGAGCAACTCTGTGAGGCTGTGGTGCCCACTTGTTTGGTCAAACACCAGTCTAGGGGCACCTGGGTGGCTCAATCAGTTAAATGTCTGCCTTTGGCTCAGGTCATGATCTCAGGGTCCTGGGATCTAGCCCCACATCGGGCTCCCTGCTTGGCGGGGAGTCTGCTTCTCCCCCTGCCTTTGCTCTTCTCATCGTTCACCCGCTCTCTCTAAAATAAATAAATACAGTCTTAAAAAAAGAAAACAACAAAACCCACCAGTCTAGGTATTGCTGTGAAGGTACTTTTTAGATGTGAGTAGCATTTATAAGCAGTAGACTTTGAATAAAGCAGATTGCTCCCTATAATATGGGTGGGACTCCTCTAACCGTCGAAGGCCTTAAAAGCAAAACTGAGGTTTCCCAAGGAAGAATAAATTCTGCCTCCACATGGCCTTGGGACTCAAGACTTCAACGTTAGCTCTTGCCAGCCTGCCAGCCTGCACCTTGGACTGCAGACTTGCCCGCCCCCAGCCCCAGTCATGTGAGCTAGTTCCAGAAAGTCTCTCTGTGTCTGTCTCTGTTGCTCTACTCCCCTACACAGACACACAGACACACACACACACACACACACACACACACACGTGTACCCACACCCTATTGCTCTATTGATTCTGTTTCTCTGGGAAACCCTGACACATACACTCACCTGGAACTAGTTGGGGATGGAGGTGCCCAGATTTCTCCCTGAGGGGATAGAGGAGAGGAGGGGAGTTACCCCTCCAGGTCTGGTAAGCGCTTCATTTCCTCTCCTATTCTGCTTCTCTGGCTTCTCACTGGGGATCGGCCCTCCTGGGGTCTGTGCCCTCTGCCTCCAAGCTACGTACCCACCTCTGGTGCCCCGGTCCTGGGCCTATGGGCCTGGCCTACCATTTGGCTTTCTGGGTGAAAGGGTGTCTTTCCTACGGGGCCCCAAACATTTTTTGGACCCTGGCGCTGGTCAGGCTTTCAGGAAGCCACCTACTGACTTTGTAGCGGGTTGTACTCTCTCTGTGGCTTTAGTCCATGGGGTTTGGCTTGATTCATTTCTCTGTTTTCTATCCACTTTTAGCATATCTACTGGCTGCTTCATGGCTGGCTCTGCCTTTGAGTAAAGCCTTGATCCATTTCCTGTTTTCCTCGGTCAACAGCCACACCTAGGCTCCTAAGGGCTTAACTCTCAGGCATCAGTTTCCTTTGTGAAACCTGTGAGCATTAATTCAGCTTCTTCCCACAGCAAGAGAGAGACCCTCATCTCCTCGTGCCCATAGGTCCTGCTGGACTGTCCATAAAAGAAGGATGGATAGCTAGTACTTTCTGTCTCATTCACCTATGATAATATCTAAGGAGTCCATTATATACCATTATCTTGTTTAACCCCTTCCAAAACCCTCTTCAATATATAGTATCCTCATTTTATAGATTTGGGAACTGATATGCAGAGAGGTTATGGAACTTGTTCCAGAACACACAGCATGGGAATGGAGTTCAGCCCCAGGCAATCTGAATCCAAGTCCTGTGCTCTTAGCCAGGGATAGATAGAGAAAATCGAGCAAGTAGAAAAGAGTAGGGTATGAGGAATAAAGATAAATAAGACAGAGATATAAAGCAAAGTCGGGAAGAGGATGAATATTACAATAACTTGTGGTTGAGGGTCTGGTACACATGTGTGCTACAGGTGGGTCACGAATTTGGCTCCAAGCTTTGAGCCACAGGTGGGAGCCTCCTCCATCTTTCAGCTCACTTGCTGAGCAGAGGGTCGGACAGCTCCTGTTGTGATCAATACTGTGATCAAGTACACGTTACCAGCGGCGCCCACTTCCCCAAGTCCTCTTGAGTGGCTTCTTGCGCAGGGTTTCCCTCAAATGGAGGGGCCCAGCTGTCTGAGCATCCTACTGCTGGGGTTTGGCAAAATTATTTTGCACTTGTAGTAGGAATGATATGTAATTCTCCACTAAGAAACGGGCGGAGTCTTTCTCTCTTAGAATAATGATTTGCTATTGATGTGGGGTTGTAAATTCTGAGAAAGTTGCAACTTTAAGACCTAGTTTCTTTCCCACTTTATATGCCCAGCAGCGCCTAATCTAGTGTCCTGCTCACCACAAGTGATGAATAAATGAGGATGGTGTTGAACAAATATGAATGTTAGCCGAGGCTGACAGGGAGTGCTCCCACAGCACCTGCTTGTTAAAAGGAGGGCCCATTTCGGGGGAGGACCTCCAGGTCTTAAATGGCCTAGAGCTAATGAGAGGCACCTTATTGTAGAGGGGGTGGGGGAAAGAGTATGCAGTGGGAACTCTGCCATAGCTGTGTGACCTTCAGGAAATCATTTAACCTCTCTGAGCCTCAGACTATAAAAATGGACCATGCCTTTCATATGAGAGGATGTTCTTTTTAGAGCCTGGAATACTGTAGGTGGTCCACAAAATTTAGGCCCTCAATTGTTCATTCCTCAGAACATTCTTATTGACCTCTGCCGTGGGGCAGGGCTCACTGTGCCCTGTCCGCGGACTACAACAGTGAATCGGACACGTGGGGGTGTGGTGGATTCCCTCTTCCGCTGTCACTCCTTCCCTGCAGCAGATATTTAATAATAGGCCTGCTTTAGGGCTACTGGATGGCCCAGTCCCTTAAGCGTTGGGCTCTTGACTTTGGCTCAGGGGTGGTGGGATCCAGTCCCAAAGCCGTGGCGGGCTCTGCTCAGCGCGGAGTCCGCTTGAGATTTCCCTCTCCCTTTGCCCTCCCCCTGCTCACACACAATCTGTCTCTCAAAACGAATCAATCTTAAAATAATAATAATAATAATAAAATAATCTCAAGTCCAAGTTGTTGAGGGACGAGCGGGGAGTGGCAAGAAGACCGGGGAGCCCACACCGAGAAACGGCCTCCTCCTCCGTGCAGTCAGCCCACGCTGCCGAGCCCGGTCTCGTGGGACTGCTCCTGCCCTACACGGTAACCAGGGCCCCCGGGCTCAGCAGGGTCATCTCTCCCTGCGGCGGAACGCAGCGCGGCCACGCTCTGGGTCGGGGTTTTAGAGGAGCGGGCACAGTTGATGTTGGTCCGCGCGCTCACGGCCGGACCCTCCGCGCGGTCGGAACCCGCGCGCTCATGATAAGGCCGCCTCAGCGCTCTGCTCTTCGCCCGGCTCTTCAGCGTGTTGTGTTTGCATTTTCCTCACCCTCAGGACCAGCATCTGCATCTCTCCAGTCTCTCAGGGAACAGTGCGTGCGTGCGTGCGTGCGTGCGTGCGTGCATCCACACGCATGCGCACAGACATCATAAACGCAGAGCTGCCCAGTAAGCAGTGGCAGATCTTAGCAGGGATGCTCTCTTTGAATCCAGCACAGCATGCACTGCGCTTATGAACGTGCCCTTTGTATGATTTTGTGCTTCGAGTCCCAGGCCCCATCTGTCCGCGTGTTGGCCGTCCCCGCAAGACTGGGCTGGCTTTGACAGCAGGGGCCGTGTCTCCCGGGTCAGACTGCAGGTGCCCTGAGGGCAGGGACTGTCTCCCCCGGCAGACTGGAGGCCCTCGAAGGGCAAAACTGCACCTCGTCCTTCAGGAGCCTCTGCTTTTGACATGGGCGCCAGGCTGGAGGCCCAGAAAACAGCTCTTGACCCGGTGATCATGAAGGGAGCCTTCAGCGGTCTCCTGGTGCGCAGTTTCCTGAGATGTCAGACTGACAGATTACCTAGCTGACCTTGTCTACTCCTTTTTTTTTTTTTTAAGATTTTATTTATTTATTTGACAGACGGAGATCACAAGTAGGCAGAGAGAGAGAGAGAGAGAGAGAGTGAGGGAGGAGGAAGCAGGCTCCCTGCCGAGCAGAGAGCCCGATGTGGGGCTCGATCCCAGGACCCCAAGATCATGACCCGAGCCAAAGGCAGTGGCTTTAACCCACTGAGCCACCCAGGCGCCCCTTGTCTACTCCTTTTATCTGCCGAGAGTGGAAGGATCACCCAGTCACCCACACACTTGGGGATACAAGAAGGAAAAAGAGAAAAATGAGAGGACAGAAGAGGAAAGGGGGTGTGGCAACCTCGAGTCCACGGATCAACTCAATCAACTCTCTACCTCCCTGGCTCTTTGCCTGGACTCCACCAGTCCAACCGATTCCCCTGCCCTGGGGAGCCCCACTCGCTGCCAGAGCCCCGTCCCCACCCCCCGAGCTGGATCTAATAGGACAGAGTATCTGGCATCATTTCCCGATCCGCCCTTCATCCCTTAGCTGAAAGTCAAAGGAAAACAACAAAAACATCCTTCTCATGGTGTGGCCAAGACATTCCTTTTTTCAGAATCCTTGTGCTTTTCACCAACCTCATTTATTATTCCTGCCCCTCCCCCCAGCCTTGCCAGGGTGCCATACCGTGGTGGTAGATGCTTAATACATGTTTTGTATAAACGAATGAATGTGATTTTCAGGAAGGACCAGGGATGGATCTCATTCTCCTGAGACCTCATTTTCCCTGGCAAAAGGGTCTCAACCCTAAGTCTCTGCACTCTTGTCTTTTGTTGGGGAAAAGTTGTATTCTGGGGTCTTGGGGCTAGGGGGCAGTGTTCACCCATTGGTACAAGCTGGAGCAGTGTGTGTGTGTGTGTGTGTGTGTGTGTGTGTGTGTGTTGATGATGACTGGACATTAAGAAGCTCCGGCTATAAAGACACTTCTAGAAGTCCCTTAAAACCACTTAGCTCATCTTTCCTAAGTAACCTGCTTCTCAAATATGCCCATGAAATGTTATTCTGCATATATGCCACTGAACAACCAGGCTAATCTGAAGATACGTTTTTTTTTATCCAGTAAACTTTATTTATATATAACAACAGTACAAATTGTGTCCTTGGCTTGCAAAATAGGAGTGTTTCATATTTACAATAGGTACACAATAATATATTAGAATAACCAAAAAACCCCCATTTTATTGTAACATTTTAAATACTTGATTTTCTTACAGTTTTTATTCCACAACACCTGTAAAAACAACAAAACCAGACAACTATCATTGTATTTTCTTAAAAATATATATAATACAGATTCCAGTGTGTCAAGAAGAGCGGGTTTGGGTAGAAGTTGGGGGGAGATGCAGGTGGGCTCAGGTCCCTAGTTTCATGGTATAAAGAGCTTGTCCCCTGTTCCCCAACACACTTGCTAATGCGGGACCGTGTTCCATTATGCCCTCCCCCTGTAATGTCAACATGGAGGGCAAATAAAGCCAAAGTCAGGGCCTTGACTGAAATCCAAAGGTGCCTCCCATTTTCCTTGAGACTAGACAGGAGGAGCAGGTTGCACAGAAGAAAGGATGGAGCCCAGTCTGAAGGTGGAGCCCTGTTACAGTGAGGAGAACGAGATGGGGCTGTCCACGAGAGGCCAAGAATCTGTTTAACAAGCAGGGGTCTTGATCAATCAGCTCCCAGGACGGTCCCTGATACCAAGAGTGAAACTTACCTTTTATTCATGGTGTCACTGAGCCCTGGGTGCTAAAACTGCCCTCTTTGGGAAAACCAGGAGAAAGGCAAGAGACGGGGAAGAGAGACTTTGGAGTTATGAAGAGGATGCTGCCATTTTCTCCAAGCCTGCTCCTGAGACAAGGCATCGAAGGTCCTGAACTTGATCTCCCAAGTCTCCCTATGGGATCTGCTTCCACAGCCCTATAACTACGAGGCTGTTTTGCATTTTCTCATCACCCCCTAACCCCTTGTCCCAAGAGTCTCAAGTCTTTTGTGGCCAGGCCTCAGGAGCCTCAGAAGCAACAGTGCGGCTGGGAAAAAATGGCCTCCCCGAGGGCAGCTGCCAGCAGGTTAATGGGGGCCTGTGTGGCAACTGGGATGCGCTTGGAGATTTATCCGCCAGAGGCTTTCACAGATTCTCTATTTGTTCTGTCCAGATCGTTTTTAGTCCAGCACATCTATCCATTGCTTCTGCTTCATGCTCAGCGGAGCCAGAGGCCTCGAATGCTATTTCTTGTCCTCATTTGGTGGAAATGAAGGAAGGTCAGGAGCTCAAGCAGCAGGGGACAGGCCACCAGAAGAGACAGCGGCCGTGGAAGTGAGAGAGGCTCTCACTGCAGAAGGAATGTCCCCAGAATAAGGTAAGGCAGCTGGGTTGGTTGGCTTTCTTCCTTCTTCTGGCCCCCTTTCTGCAAAATTCCTGCCCTCTGTAGGTGGTGGGGAGAACTACGCCAACTAAGTTGGTGGCAGGGACCAGCAGCCTGGAGACTGTGAATTTGCTAGAAGGTCCTTCTTGGTCTTATTGATTACTGCATCTCAGCACCCGGAGCAGTCCCTAGCAGACAGCTGCGGCATATGAAGGCTCCCCAAATGGAGGAATGGAGGAATCATTCCCCGCCCTTGATTGAGACTAACAGCTGATCCACATTTTGCATGACCGAACTCCACAAGAAAGGGAGCTCTCTGCAGTGGTGGGTCAGAAATGATTTGAGAGATGTGCTGTGGGGGAGGGAGGAGGGCATGCACAGAAATACCTGACCCCAACCCCATGCTGAGAGCAGAGGTGGCAGCAGGCCAGCTGAAGGGACCTGTTCCACCAAGACAGATGTCTTGTCCATCTTTGTCTTGTCCCTTAGTGCCTTCTGTCTTGCCAAGCATATTTCTGGGGTCCTTTTCCAGTAAATTGTCTCTTGCACAGATTAATTAAACAAATGAAGCTGGACTGATTTTTGAGAGACACTTCCCTTCCTGTCTCCCTCCAAGATGGAAGGGCTTCATGGGGAGTAGGGGCTATGCCTTTTTCCTTACATGAGGTCAAGATATCTTCAAATTGGATAATAGTGAGGAGAGAGGCCAAGTGACTCCCTGTTCTCCTCATTCTACTGGCGTGAACTCCATTGGCTCTTGATGACCCAAAGCCAAGAGTTAGTGGAGGAGGGACAGATGGGAAGCTAGAGAGGGGGCAAGACTTGATAATCTTTCACCTTCATGGCCTGGCTTGAGTTGCACCGAGTTCTCCTTTATCTGAATTCCTTCCTCAGAGATCCCCGTGCCACCTCCTTTGCCATCCTGACTTGCCCGACACTCTCATGGAATCCTGAGAAATGTGTCCAAACCACTTATGCCAGCTCTGGGTCCTCTCCCCTCCACTCTCCAGCTGGCCATCCCCCCATCATTGCCTACACTCTCGAGAAGCCGTCAAGGAAGCAGCCCCAGGGCAGTGAATGGTCACCCAAAGTAGCTCCTGGGAGATGCTCTGGTAGATGTGTGGAAGCAAGGCTTGGTGAGATGCTGTGGAAATGTCAAACTTCCTTTCACTTCTTAGTGGAGCAAAACCCTGGACGCTGGTCTGCGCAGCCCGTGTGATCAGAAAACCTTCCTTTGGAGCTCAGAGGTCATGTGTGGGTGGGCGGGGACTTTCTGTGGCCCCAGGCGACCCCCGTTTACATTCCTCTTGCGCTATCTTCTCTCCTTTCATCACCATTAATCACAGGCTCGGAGCTGATAAGCTTTGGGTGCTATGAAGAGCAAACACTTTGGCTTAGTGCAGGCCAGTCATTAGTATTTCTTTCAGGCTATTAATAGGGCCCAGAGAAACTTTAGCAGAAGTGGATTATCAGAAGAAAGTGGCCTTGGCATGGCTGGCTGTGAATTATAATGAAAAGAGCGAGTTTCCTGAGTATTTTTGCTGAATGCTTTTCTCTTTCCCTTCGTCAGCTGCATTCAGGCGAGGAACTGAAACTGAAGAGACCAGGCGATGTCTGCTGTGTGGTTAGTACAGCAATCCAGAGCCACACGCCAGGGATGGAAGCCAGCCCTCAGAGCTTCCCCTCCCAGAGCCCTTTCCTGGGAATCCACTGGTCAGCAGAGCCTTTGGAAACTGGAATTGTTTGGAGGTAAATCAGGGCACAGAGAAGCTGGGTTAATTACAGAGGAAATGACCCTGGTCTAGTCTCTCTGGGGCTGGCTGGTCCAGTTTTCCAACACTGCAGCCCCCTGAAAAGTGGAAGGTGGGAAGGGGAGGATGGTCCTCTCCTGCCTGCCCCCTTCCCACCCACTTGCCTTTCCCTGGCCTTTCTTCTCCCTCCCTCTGATGCTGCTTACAGAGAAGCTGGAGCTGCCTGTTTGGATCCTTGCCAGTGTGGAAGGCCTGCAAACTCTGAAGGCTGTCCCGATCGCCAAGGTCTTGCTGCTGACAGAACCACCTTCCCCTGGATGACTCCCACTGGCTTTCACGGGACCTCTGGGCCAAGGTGTGGAGCTTTGGTCTCTTTGTTTAGAAACTACACTCAGAAGGGTTGGCCATCCATGGTTTTAGGTGTCAGCAGAAGAGAGAGAAAAAGAAAGAAGCCCGGTGAGAAGCCACCCACTTTCCCTTCAAACTCACAAGGACGTGGGAGGCAGAAAGGGAGGCAGGAGACAGTCACGTGGGGATGCTACAGTCATTTCTACTGAGCCAAGGGCTCATGTGATCGACCAGGAGCTTCCTTCCACACATGAGCGGAGGGTTGTCTCCCCTCTGCAGGCACAAGAGAAGGATAGAAAGAAAGCATCACAATACAGGTGGCCACTTCTTTAACCGATGCTCTTCAAGTATTGCTTGCTGTAAACAGTGTTTGGTTTTTGCTTTCTCTTTAATTCCAAGAACCCCCCGGCAGACTGGAGTAGAACTTAAAACCAAACACTCATGTCCCCAAATCAGCTCCCAGATGGGATCTCCTGGAAGCCGGGGCCACACACGCCAGACCCCTCCCCAGGGGGCCTGGTTGATGACAGGGACTGATGTAAGGCAAAACTGCCTAGTGTCCTCAGGGAGGCCAGGCGTCTGGTCTGGAGAGGTGGGCCTCTCCCCCACTTCTGATAGTAACTTTAGGGGAACCAAAGGGAAAAGTACCAAAGGTCAGCTCTTCATTTCTTGAGGTTTGAGATTAAATAAAAGAAAAACAACAACAAAAAAAAACCAGTAGCAGAAAGCATTGGTACCCTACAGACACAGATCTCCTCTCCAGAGATGAGAATGTACAGGTGTGCGGTCCATAAAGCTCCTTTCCCCGGGCAGCCAGGCTGAGACCCTCGGCGGCCCCATGGTCAGTGCTAATAAGTTCAGTACTTGCCACAGTCCTAGGGCCACCGAGATGATTCCAGGTTGTCCGGGCCTCTATTTTTGCGAAGTGTTTGGTGCGAACTTGTGCTCATTCTTCTCCTCCTTCTCATGTTCTTGTCATTTCAAGGGAAAGCAAATTATCACTTCCCTTCCAATTCCTCCTAGCTTCTCTTTGCAGGC
This sequence comes from Taxidea taxus jeffersonii, assembly GCA_003697995.1. Classification (NCBI taxonomy): domain Eukaryota; kingdom Metazoa; phylum Chordata; class Mammalia; order Carnivora; family Mustelidae; genus Taxidea; species Taxidea taxus. The sequence continues at coordinate 61,912 of RCUC01162292.1, read as the reverse complement.
TTTTTCTGGGTTTTGGAAGAGGAGTCATTTGAGGAAGAGGGGGAGGGTTGGGATGAAGGAATGGGGATGGACATCAGACTGAAACAGAAGTGGGACGGGATGAACAGGGAGGTTTTTTGTTTTGTTTTATTTCTGTTTTTTTTTTCCTTTTTCTTAAAAAAAATTAAATAAAGTTCTCATTATTTCCCCAATATACATCAAATGAGTTTTCATGCAAAGCAGCAGTCACAGAGGCAGAACTGTTCCCCAGTTCATGCCTCTCGGCTTCAAGAACCACCTTCTCTGTGCCCCCTGCCTCTCTCCGTGGTTCCTGTGGGTGGACGATGCCCGCGGTCTCTCCTGGCAGGGGCCGCGGGGACGGGCCGTGGCTGGCGTGGGGGAGAGGGGCCCTCCCCTCTCCCCGGGATGGGGTCTCAGGGGACAGCAAGCTCTGGGGTCTGATCCCCTTCACTTGTCCTTCCTTCTGAGACGACCAGCGTGACAGCTTTCACCGGCCCCTCTTCCTGGGAACGTGCGGCTCCGTCTCTCAGCTGTCGATGGACATAGCACTTATGAGCTGCTCCACTTTGTATGCCAGGCGCTGTCGCCGGGCCTGCTCGTCCTGCTCCAGGGCCCCGATGAGCTGAGGAGCAAAAACAAAGGCGGGGAAGACTTCAGGACTCAGTTTCGGTAGAGGAAGCCATTGGCCGAATCCTTCATCCCTCTCCCTGCTTTGCCATTCTGGTGTTTAATGAACACAACTGGAGATACTATGAAGGACTGACTGAATACATGTATGCATGCACGTGTGTGTATATCTGGGCATGCGTGCACATATATGTACATATCTTTTTTTTAAAGATTTTATTTATTTATTTCACAGAGATCACAAGTAGGCAGAGAGGCAGGCAGAGAGAGAGAGAGAGAGAGGAGGAAGCAGACTCCCTGCGGAGCAGACAGCCCGATGTGGGGCTCAATCCCAGGACCCTGGGATCATGACCTGAGCTGAAGGCAGAGGCTTTAACCCACTGAGCCACCCAGGCGCCCCAATATATGTATATATCTTAAAACGAGTTTCAAACGATATTTGGCATATTCGACAAAGTACTATGTAAATATTAGCTATTATCCTCATTATTATTATTAGTGGTACTAATGCTAAGTTCAAGGACAATGCCAATGCGTGCCTTGGAAATTCTCCAGAGCTGTCCTGTGCGACCTCTGCTCACGTTAAGGTCCACCTGCATGCCTGAAACGTGGCTGCCAGCGTCTGCCCCAAGTGCAAAGAGTCTGATTTATTGCTTTAGAGAGGATGAAATTAGGTGTACAACACTTTGAAAGGAACAACAATTACATTATTAAAAGTGTTACTGATTGTATTAACAATGAGTGAAAGACAATGAAATGTGTAAGAAAGTGCAGGGTGAACTGGAGAGGAGAGGCTACTGCCTAAGGGAATGGGAATGAGTTTTGAGCTCGTGGGTTTTTTTTTTTTTTCCTTTCTTTTTTTAAAGATTTAATTTATTTATTTGACAGACAGAGAGAGATCACAAGTAGGCAGAGAGGCAGGCAGAGAGAGGGGAGGAAGCAGGCTCCCTGCTGAGCAGAGAGCCCGATGCGCGGCTCCATCCCAGGACCCCAGGATCATGACCTGAGTTGAAGGCAGAGACTTTAACCCACTGAGCCACCCAGGCGCCCCCTGAGCTCATGGGGTTTTGACTCCATGACTGTGTCGTCTAAATTAGCCTCTGTTGCTGTTATTGACGGGCTGAGCCCGGTGTTCTGTGTAGCTGCCCCCCGGCTGCGTGTGGCCCTCTGTCCCCTCCCGGGCTCTGCCTTACCTCTTCACTGTACTTGCTGACGTAGGAGTAGATCTCATTGAGGGCACTCAGCATATTGAACTCCACCGCGTGCAGGCGGGACTGCTCAGCGAGGTAGGCGTTCATGTCCTGGTCGCTAATGGCGGGGAGCTTGGTGATGTCTGCGTAGTATCTGGCGTAGAGAGGACAGGCTCCTTAGCAGGGACCCGGCACCTGCAGGACTCTGACCTCAGGCCCCTTGAGAGCACCGGATGTCCCCAGTTGCTCTTGCCTCCTTACTTCTCTTCTGATAGGTCTTCCTCTGGCTCCTTGCCTCAAGCTAAATTGAGGCCTGGAGACTGGTGCTCACTAGGCTCCATCCAGCTGGGAGCTTCCACTGCAGGGGCCCCCCACCGTCCCAGAATGTTTAAAAGCCCAGATGCTGATCAGACTTTGATTGGACTCCTTGTCTTCCAATTCCCAGCTCTACCACTTGCTGGTTGTGTGACCTTGGACAAGTTACTTAGCCTTTCTGAACCTCAGTCTCCTCATCAGTAAAATGGGGAGGGTAATATTTACTTTGCAACTCCCGTAGATATTTTAATGAGATGATAGATAAAAAAATCTTTATCACAGCACTGGTTGCTTAGCAGGTGCTCAATAAAAGTTAATCAGAATGATAATGATCTGACCTTCAAGGGCACAAATTTCCCCTTCCCCTTCTCCCCCCAAACAGGAAGTTTGGATAAGGGGGAAGGATGGGAGCCTGCGATCCCAGGGTACCACAAACACGGCTGTGGGTTATGAGTCCTCAGTCAGTGAGGGGTGGGGGGATGACACAGACAGACCAGGGCGAGGGCCTGTCCCAGTTGTGGTGGGGGGCTACTGACCTCTCCACCCAGCTCTTGTAGCTGGGGATGTCCTTGGCATAGAGCAGCTTGTTGGAGGGGGAGTCCTTGCCCAGCCGGTGCTCTGATGTGGAGCAGGAGTCCATGAAGGTCTGGGCGACCACAGACAGACAGGCATCTGTGATGCTGCCCTTGTGAATGTCGAACACAAACTGGGGGTTCTTGATCACGTTCACCCAGAAGCGCAGGGGGAGACTGCAGGGAAAGGCAGAGCAGACTCTGAGGGCCGAACCTCTGCTGCACCCCTGATGGTGTCCACCAACATTCCTCTCCTCCTTCTACGAGTAGTAATTCTTTCCCCCGAGGGCAAGGGAATGAAACCACAGAGAGCTACTCCAGCAAGGGCTGTGAATCTAGTCTAAGCTACTCCTGACCCTGGGGCAAGGGAGGGGGTGCCACTCTATGCTAACTGGGTGCTGACCCTGAGCCTTGACCACCTCGGGGTAGATGTGGCTTTTCCCAAAGGCCTCTCAGGCCCCAGGGAAGCCCGAGGACAGAGAACTGCATGATTTTCTCAGAGCTTCAGACAAAGCCACCAGACTAGAGTCCCTCTGCAGTGCCTGCGGCCATTGTCCTGAAGGACTCAGCTCGCTGCCCCAGGCGCTGCCTGGGAACCCGCACAAAGGGCACCACCTGTGCTCCCCGCCCAGCCTGGCCCCTTGCGCTGCTTCCCAGGGCTGGCCAGGCCCACTGGGGCTGAGTGGTGGGCCCCCCTGGGGACAGCTCTTTCAGAGCTCTCCCCAGGGCTCTCTCCTCTCTGGGCAGGGGCAGGGGGAGGAGAGGAAGCCATTGTTGGCCTGCTGGGAATGAACTCACTGCAGCTCTAAGCTTTTCCCACCCCAAGAGGAACTGATCCGTCATTAGAAGTGTTCCTTCTTGCAACTTGGGAATTTATAACCAGAGCAGAAAGGGTTTTCTCTGCTTCTGAGGCCTTAAGGAGGCTCAGCCCATTTACTCCGCTTCAAAATCATGACAGCTGCTCTTTCTGTGCCTTTTCCAACTTGGCCTTCTCCTCCAGCTACCTTCAGGGCCCTAACTCCTGGGCTCCTCTATGGAATGGTCTTTGTCCCCTGGCTTGCCCTTCTGGCCCGAGATGACATTCCGGAAATTCAGCCTACTACTCATCTCCCCTTCTTCATCTCCTCTTGACCCTCAAGCGCCCCAAATGTTCCCAAATGTCTCCATCATGCCAAGTTTGGGAAGATCCCCTTTGCCCATTCCAAGTCCTTCCAGGATGATTTCTGCTTATCTTTCATTTTTTTAAAAAGATTTAATTTATTTATTTGATAGAGATTACAAGTAGGCAGAGAGGCAGGCAGAGAGAGAGGAAGAAGCAGGCTCCCTGCCGAGCAGAGAGCCCGATGTGGGGCTCGATTCCAGGACCCTGTAATCATGACCCGAGCCGAAGGCAGAGGCTTTAACCCACTGAGCCACCCAGGCGCCCCTATTTCTGCTTATCTTTCAAAGGAGAACAGGGTGGCTCTTTTCTGCAGCCGGGGAGGAGCTGCCTGGGCTGAGAAGTGACTCACTCTTCCACCCTCCCATCCCCTGGCAGCTTTGGGGAGCTTCTAATATTCTTTCCTTGGACATTAGTTATTTGAGGTCTGGATAAGGGGACCCCTCCTGCCACCATCCCAGGGTAGGACATTTCTATGAGCTGGGCCTATCTGGCAACAGAAGGCAGAGAGATGGGGATGATCCAGAACTTTCTCTTCATCTCCCTGAGATTGCACACTTCCAGTGCCAGGCTGGGGAGCCTTCCAAAGCAAAGGAGACAGTCATGGCCCTGCCGCTGGGGATGCAGACAAACCAAAGCAAAGGAGACAGTCATGGCCCTGCCACTGGGGATGCAGACAACAGGCCCGCCTGGGTGAGGTGGGCTGTGGGCTTCTCACCCGTGACCACCAGAGTCTCCCCATTTCACTCCCCCGTGATCAAAGTTGCAGACTCCAGAAGGCCAGCAACCACAGCGTCTTGAAGAAGAAAGGATTATATGGGTTTGGGTTTTTCCAAAGTGTTTTGCTGGTTGCTAGGATTTTTGATTCCCAAATAACAGCCGGGGCCCATCTGTGTCGGCTCTGTTTTCTGAGGAGATCGCTGACTCCAGACAGCTGTGCGGGCTGCTTGCCCAACCCAAATGCCCAGACCTCCTCTCGCCCTTCTCTGGGCTCTTTCCTGGAGGAAGGTTTTTGACTCCGGCTCTCGACCAGGCCCTGTCTGACCCTAAAGCCAGTCCTCAGCTCGGTCTGTGGTCCAGATCTCAAACCCAGGAGAGAAAAGACGTCTGCTAGGGGTCTGTAGAAGCCCGTTCTCCCACTGCTGTGTGTGGCTGTGGGGTTTACTTTAGGAAGGACAGTCAGTCAGGCCTACAGGACACATCCTGCCTGCTGCTTCCCAAAACCCCTGGCACCAGGGGTCATCACCTGGCCTCCAGGGGTCAAGTTTGCCATGACATCCCCCTGGTTGGTGGGCTTGAGTCAATAACAAGGGCAAGCTCTCTCCCCAGGGGTCTACGTTCACGTCAGGGTTTTCCCCGTCTCAGGGCGAGATGCCTTGGGCTCCGCCCTGCCCAGAATGCCTGACGCTGCCTGGCCTCATAGCTCGGCCACTAGGTCTCCAATGTGGCCCTTTAGGTTCCCTCAGCAACCTTCCTGACAACCAGAGGGCTCAGAGTCAGGGAGGAAGTGCTGCCTGGGAAAGGTTCTTAGCCTGAGAGAGCAGAGCTCAAGCCCATGTCCCGGTGCCAGGCCCTTGGCCAGGCTGGCCCCCCTTGGCGCCCGTGGCCCAGGGCCCACGTGGGCTCTGCAGAGCACATGTCCGCTGTTTGTTCTGGGAACCTCGGGTTACCCAGCCACCTTGGAGCACGGCTCCCCCATCCCCCTGGTCCCTGCCGGCCCCACCTCCCCCAGCTTGTGGCCTCTCCAGGCTGTAGCCGCCCCCTCCCCCGGGGCTCCCCAAGGGCTTACCAGTTGCTTTTCCAGGTGTGCCGCACGTCCGTGTCGTGGATGCCGTGTCTATCCGCCTGCTCATCCAGGAAGTCAAACATGTACTTGATGGCCAAGGGCAGAGCGCTGCCTCGGTGCACCGTGCTGAACAAGGTCTCAAACAAGTCGTCCACGAACTTCTGCAGGGTGCCCTGGGGGAGGGGAAGGGGGGCGAGAGTGAGGGGGAGGGCGGGGGAAAGTGGGGGTGCAGGCAGCCGACGGGCAGACCAGATGGTGCCTTGGACGGATCCTGCCTTGGAAATTCATCTGCGGTGCCAGGCTGTGCAGACAGCGTGGTGGGGGTGGGGAGGGGGCCGCTGGGGTGTTGGGGAGGTGGGAGGGACCAAAGAGGCTGCAGATTCCTGGGAAGAATCTCTCCCCCAACCCCCAGCCACACATGCCCCCATCTATGCCTGTGTCCGTGCCAGGCGGGAATGCACTTGGGGTGTCTCTGTAGACCGTGAGGGCTCTGAGCCCTGGCTGCCCACAGGGACTGGTGGGCGCATGCTGGGAAAAGAGGGTGTCTGAAGACCAAGCTGGAGGACCTCTGGCAGGGCGGCAGAGGGTCTTACTGAAAGGTGCAAAGAGGTTTGCCGTAAGCGTGGCCTCGGTGCTGCATGTGAAGGGTCCAAAGCCAAGAATACCCGGCGCAGCCCCGACCCACAGGGCTCTGGAGGGTATCTGGGCAGGGACAAAGCTGGGCCTGGGTCCCCCAATTTCCAGGTTCAAGGGACACCTCTGAAGGTTAGGAAAATGTCCAACCTTTTCTGGTGGCTCTGTTGGTCTCTTATTAGCATATTAGGAAAAGCAAAATTTGAGACATATGGTCTGAGGGTGTATTTCTATGTCCCTTTTGGGAGCAAGTCAGAGCTGTAACTTGGATGCCACTGTGGGAGAATTTCAGCAGCATTTTTGTGGGGTCAGTGGGGGAGAGTATTTGAAATCTGACCTGTGCTGGCAAATATGGGCCATAGAATTGCCATACTTACAGGCAGATGTGTTGTTCTCTGCTTGGGAAGCTGGAAGATAGCTTTAGATCCTAGCTTCTAGCACTGTGGCTACCTCCCCTCCGATAGGGGCCGATAGGATGGGACAGGGAAGGGGGAGCCTTCTGTCTGATTAGTGGCAGGACCCGGCCTTTGTGTTGTCCCTTCCACTGTGGCCAGAAAGTAGGTAGAAAAGGCAGTGTTGGTGGGCGCTGGTCTGTCCAGCTAACATCAATAAGAAAACCCCAACATTTTCCTCAAAGGTGCAGGAACCCAGAGATGAGAGCAGAGTAATGGTGGGCTTGAGGGGTGGGCCAGGGGCAATGATATTACTACAATTTTTGCCAACAGGTAGAGAACAACAGGGGCCTGAACCTCTGGAAAGCCTGCTCTGGGACCTGGACCTGCTTGTCTGAATGGGTCCCCTTAAAGGACAGATTCCATGACACCCTTATGCTGGGGGTGGGGGTGGAGGGTGGGCAGGACGTACCCCTCTGAGGAGCCCTCCCCGGGCTGGGCAGAGCAGGAGTTTACCTTGGTGGCCAGTAGCCGGGTCAAGTAGATCTCAGATACCATCTTGCTGCCTCGGTCACCCTCCTTCTGGTCCCCATGGTCATGGTTCTTCACCAGATGCCAAACCTTAACCCCGCTCTCCAAGTCTGGGGTGATCATGGGGGCTCGAGACCGCAGGCTGTCAGGACTGCCTGTGTACCTGAAGGAGGAGTCTGAGGAGAAGGGGGCCGTGGAGGCTCATAAGACACTGATTTCACCATCTTTGCTTGTAGAATCCTTCTAGAATCTTTGCCCACCCACTGCACTCACTCAGAATAAACCAGTTGCCATTGGAAGGAGACCCCTGGGACCTCATATCTGGTGGGTTATTTGGGGATCCTTGGTTGGCATGAGGACAGAGGAGCCTAAAGCCTTTTTCTTTAAAAAGAAGATGTAGAAATTCTGTGAGCTGCAGAGAGCCTTGAGAATTTGTGTACCACCCCCCATCCCCTGATGCTTCCACAGCAAAGAATAATCAATAGGGAGAATTGTCAGCCGAATATTTTCATAGGGGCTTTGATGAAAGATCTGGGTGCCAAGAAGCTGTGAGCTGTAATGGCCTTCTTGGGAGTCAGTAGGTCCTTTTTACTTGGGGGCTAGGATATGGACTTGCCTAAGCCATTTTTGGAGTGGCTGGGCCCAGTTGTGAGGCGTCCTTTAGCTGGACAGCCCAAAAACCTTACTGTGTACACAGAAGCAGAAGAAATGGAGCAAGAGAGAGTGAAGCATCGTCCTTATTACCCAACAGGCACTGGGGGTCCCTGCAGCCTCAGGGGTGGGTAGGCTAGGATGCCCCATCTACTGCCCCAATTGGGACACTTTTGAGAGTAAAGGGGGACCGTTAATAACTCATGCAGAACAACAGGTACAAATAGGGACTGGCAAGTAGGAACCCCCATCCATGTGCCTCCCTGATTCTGGGCCCCTCGAACTCCTTCACCAGGTCGTGGCTGCCCAAGGAAGGGCGCACGGTGCACCCGCTCCTGCAGCTCTGGGGTCACAGCTGCACTGGAAATGACTGCACTTGGGAGGAGGGGAAACAGATGCACAAATGTCCTCGACTGGTGGAAGGCAGCTGCAAGGGTTGCCTGCTGTTGTGAGGGATGGCGAGGGGTCCCAGGTAGGCCATGGAAGCTGCCCCTGAGCTGCCCAGGCTACCTTCCTGGTCCTCACCGTATCTGCTGATAGATGTCCGGGAGATGCTGGCAGAGGCTGGGATGTTGTAGGACGAGGTCTGTTTGGGGACCAGGGCCACCACCGATCTGTCTGACACCTGAGAGGGTACGAAAGGTACAGGGTGGGTGAACCAGGAAACTGAGTCGTCAAGTACTTCCAGAAGCTAACGACATAGATATGGGGTAGAGCACAAGGAGTTCAGGAATACTAAAAATAATATGGTTTCTGCTCTCCAGTATGTCCGATATGGTAGTTATTGGCCACCTGTGATCGCCCACTTGAAATCCAGTCAGTCGTAACGGAGATAACTACAGACTACTAACTATAACACGAACCACCATGCTATAAAAGCATAATACACACTGGGTTTCCATGAGTTAGCATGGATAGAATGACACAAACTACCTCATTAGTAATTTTTCTATTGGTTCCATGTTGAAATAATTACCTTAGAACCATCTAGGTTAGACAAAATATATTGTTAACACTAATTTCGTCAGTTTATTTTTACTTCTTAAACGTGGCTAGCAAAAAATTTCAAGTTACCCGTGTGACTTGCATCATCTTTTTACTGGACATCTGGGGCTTGGCCCAGCCTCCCTTCAACCCTGTGGGGTTGTACAATTATTCCCATTTTACAGGTGAGGAAACTGAAGTAGAGGGGACAAAGCACCATCTTCAAAGGCATACAGAGACTATGTGGTACAGCCGATATCTGAAGCCAGGCCTGTCCAGGCTCCAGAGCACACGTTCTCCCCATTATATCTTAATTTGGGATTTTTATTTCAAGTCACACTGGTCTGAAGCCCATTTTCCCTTTTGGCACGGATTTCTTTCTGGCCTGGGTCCAATACTGCTCGGGCAACCTTGAGGAGTTTCAGAAACAGGGTGGCTGCTCTCAGGGAGCCAGACGGAAAGATGGCGCATTGCCCCTTCCTCTGTGAGGTGCCCAGGCTCAGCACCCAGCCTGGAGGGAAAGGGCTGATAAATGAGGAGCCATATTGAAGACATTTGGGGCCATTTTGATTTAAGATTACCCTCCATCCAATAAAAATGGAGAATCCCCCGAATTGTGGCGATCCAATTAAACCCCTAACGCAGAGGGAATAAAACAGCTATAATAATGTTATGGGCCATAAAACATTCCTATTAAACCATTTTTTATTTTAACAATTTTTATGAACTTTATAAGTTTGATTTATAGCTGCACCAGTCGTAAAACCATCTTTCTGGGTCTTAAATTGTCAGTCCCTCTCTCCCACCAAAAAAGAATTAAATGTTGGGAAGTCAAACTATAAAGGAACATTAGTGCTAACGAGATTCCCTGATAGCCGGTTTTAGTGGTGGTGTTTAATTTTACCCTCCCTATAAATCTGCGGGAGCCCCGCAAGTTTTTTAACATCTCTTTGTTAATTAAGATTATGCAGATTTTCTCCTGTAGGGGCTTCCAGGACCTTTGACTCCAAGGAGGGTCACCAGGGGCAGTGCTTGGACTTGATGGCAGAAAGCTCCAGGGCCCTGGGCTCCTGTGGGCGCCTGGAAGTGGCCCAGGCTCCAGCCCTTCCCAGCAGGGCGGTTCCCAGTGGTCCGAACCATCCTCCCATCCTCTGGAACTGGTAGGGGGACACCTCTCCACCTCTGTCTTTCAGGAACTCTCCTTGCCACTGACAGCCTGGAAATGATACTCTGAAAGCCTGGCAGGGGCCAGGGAGGATACTCCCAGGAAGAATAGATTACATTCTGCATGTACAGTTTGCTGTCACCTGGAGGATTCACGAGGTGACTCAAATGACTGCAGTTCAACCCAATTCCTGGTCTTGTCACTAAATGCCTTCCTTTCTCTTGACTGACAGACGGTGCAAATATTCACTGTCCGGGCTGCAGGGCTGGGTCTGACCTGGGCTCTGCCTCTTACTACATGACCTCAGGGAAGTCCGTTAACCCCTCTGCGTCTCTGTCTTCTCATTTGTCGCTGGGGATAATAATGGCATCTAGGATTGTCGTGAGGCTCAGAGGAGTGGGGACACAGGAAGGCTGACAGCAGCGCCTGGCCCCCAGTGGGCACTCAGGAAGTGCTGGCATTAGTGTTACTGTGAACATCATTGTCATCATCACTGTCCCCCAAAGGGAAGCACAATCCCTGTTGTTCCTTGTCACTCAGGGCTGGCATGTGGGAAGTGCCTTGCGCTCGGGAAAGCTCAGCAAATATTTGAGGAATGAATGAATACATGAATGAGAAATGACATTGGGGAATCGAAAGTGCTTTGTATGAGGAGCACCGTAAGAACAGAGCATTCCCTTCTGACTGGGAGCCCTAGGAAGGGCAGCCCAGGAACAAGTGTTAGGGCATCACGGACAGAAAAGAATGGCCTCCCTCCTGCCCTTGAGAAACTTTTGACTCAAAGGCACGATGTTAGTCTCTTTTGTGTTTGCTTCTTCGGCTCAGACTGGTTCACTCCAAGAGTTCTCCCGGACGCCCTAAGGCCCTGTTGGGGAGTGGGCTCTAATACCCTGGGGACAGTCTCCATTCTAGGGACCTCATCTGCTATTTCTAACTCTTCCCACCACCTTTGCAAGCCAGATGTCATCTTGCAAATGAAGAGCCCAAAGGTGCAAGAGGTTAAAGTCATCGCACTGTTGAGTGGAGAAACAGGGGTTGAAATACGGCGTGCAAAGCCTTGAACTGAACCCTTCTCAGACACCACACTCCATCCACCTGGGGCGAGGTGCAGTCATGGTTATGGCCGGAAAGGGGATGGAGCCTGGAGAGGGGTGTTTCTGGGGCTGCCCCTGTGCCCCCACCGGCTTCCTCTGTGCCTCGGAGCCTCCCAGCCAGCTCCTATGGCCTTCAGGACCCCTGGTGGCCTGGTCCGTGGCAAATCGGTGCTCGCCAGTCCCACCTGCCAGTCCCTCTGTCCCCACTCCTCGTGAGGCACGACGGAGGACAGACGATGTTACTACTCAGGCAATCCCTAGGATCTTGCAGCCTGAGGCGCTTCTTCTGGTTGGTTTAATTTCCCTTGGTGTCTCTCATTTCCTGCTTCTACTTTAGTATTTTTCCCTGAATCCCAACCAGCCTACCTGTGCTTAATCTTACAGAGAGCCCCAGCCATGAGTAGTCACCATGGGAGGGAAGGGGAGATGGGAATAGATCCCTCCTGGATTTTTTGTTCTTTTGCTGGAATTTTTTTTTTTTTAACTATTAATTCATTCAGTGCATCTGCCAATGCGCTGAGCACTTTGTCTCCTATACTGAATCTATTCCACACGACTTTATGGGGCGGGGATCACTTGAGTAATTTCCTCAAAGACACCATCTAGTACGTGGCACAATGCAAGAGCTCAAAACGAGTCTATCTAGTCCCCTGCTCTATGGCAGGTGAGTAGCAGAAGCTGCGTCAATAAGATGCTGAGGACAGAAAGCCACAGATCCCTATGGCTGGTGTCCTTATGGAGGACCTCATAAGATGCAATTTTTCTCCAGACATGGAGGTACACAGGAGAGAAATGCCTTGCCCTTCCCAGACCAGTTAAGTCAGTTTCTCGGGGTGGAGTCTGGGCATGCACGAGTTTTTTATTTATTTTTTTTTTAAAGATTTTATTTATTTATTTGACAGGGAGAGCACAAGTAGGTAGAGCAGTAGGCAGAAGGAGAGGAGAGGGAGAAGTAGGCTCCCCACTGAGCACAGAGCTTGATGCGGGGCTGGATCCCAGAACCCTGGGATCATGACCTGAGCCAGAGACAGATGCTTTACCGGCTGAACTACCCATGGCGCCCAATGGGCACTTATGTTTTTAATAAGTTTCCTAGTGATTTTAATGGGCAACCATGGCTGAGAATCTCCGATTTAGATTCTGAGGGAGGATGAAAGGGGTGATGGCTTCCAAGGGTCTAAGAGCAAACTCTGGAATGAAGGGAACAGTCTGGGGGGGTCAAAGGTTGTGGGGCAAAGCCCTGCCCTCACCTGATAATGCATCAGCGTGTTTAGCCGCTTCCAGTCGCCCTCGATCTTAGTGGTGATGTCCTCGTCTTGCAGCACGACCCGGGCGATCCGGCCTTGACGCCACTCTGGGTGGAGGGGGTGGTGCAGGTAGCAGAGTGAGCAGGCAGGGGCCTAGGAACCAGGACCCCCCAGTCCTGCCTCCTCTAGGGACCTGGCAACCCCAGCTCCAAGCTGGTGCCACCCGTAGTGTTTAGAGACATTATAGGCTCCATGGGGTCAAGACAGCTGGGGCGAAGTGTGGGCAGGCAATGTCTCGGGAGAAGTACTTCCTGTGGTCTCTCACCTGGGCAGGACCTAGTCATGGCCCCAGGAGGGTCCTGGGCAGGATGGGGCTTCCCATTTTCTCACCCCATCTCATCCCACTGCTCAAATGCCCTCCTGGAAGCTACTTTTTGACCCTTTTCCCCCCAAACTCCAAGGCCGGGCCTCCTACCCAAGTCCATGTCAACGGCCCTCGGCCGCTGGGAATAGGGCACATTCTTATAGACGGCATCGAGGATCTTCTCCTTGACCTGTGTGATGGTGTCACAGTTTAACACCTTCACTGGGATCTCTGGACTGTTCTCATTGTCGGGGTTGACGCAGTTCAGGATCTACAAGGATGACAGAGCAGGAACAGGATGGGTGTTTAAGGGGCCACTTGAGGGAGAGGGAGCAAGGCCTTGGAATCCTCTTTCCGAGGCTTACCCCTCTTACAGGAGAAATGTCTGTGCCTCATTTTCTCTTGCCTTCCTGCCATCTGCCAAATGACAACCTAAGTCATGCCTACCCTTCTCAAAGAATTCAGACTCTACTTTCTAGGTGCTGGTTGGCCTGGTGGCAACTGTCATCCTGGGACCAGGCATCCTAGGGGTTTGGAGATGATTCCAGGTGTATCAAGGGCTGACCATCTGCTTCCCAAAACCTCTATATTAGGAACTAGCAAATTCATCATCTCCCCCATAATGCTAATTTCCCCATACCTAACAGAGGGTGGTCTTCCCCTGGCCTATCATCTAGGGTAACCTGAGGCAGACAGAGCTCTTTGGGCCCACTGAATGAGATGGGGAGGGGGAGCCCAAGCATGTCTGCCCCGCTTCTAGAACACTTTGCATGGCCCTCAGACTAGCTCCCAGGTTGTTTCCCAGCCTCCTTTTTGACCACTGGGATTGGCTTTGTGCTCTGATGACAGAGTATGGAGCAGAGGCAGGAGGTCTGCCATGTCCCCTGAGTTCCCGGCCTCCTCACCAGAGTCTTGTACTCGATCTGTTGCCGGATGAGCTTGTCCTCACTCAGGGAGTAGCGGGCCTCGCCCGTGATGGCGTCGATGGGGCCCTTCTCCATCTGCTGCTTGATGGCGCAGTATAGCATGAAGAGTGGCTCCCCTGCACATTCCTGTGGGCACAGGCAGGGCACGGGCTGTGGGAGGGCACCCGACTCCTCTTCTCCCTCTCCTCACCATGCTCCTAGACCTGCCTTGCTCTGGAGCACCCCAGCCAGGCATGTTGCTATTCCCGAAGGTTCCCCATGCAGCATCCATGGCCAGCCTTGGCACAGCAGCCCCTCATCTTGCTCTCAACACTAGGCTCTGGCTCACCCCCACTCTCACCTTCAGGAACTTGTGCAGGAGGAAGGCAAACCAGTTGGTCAGCATCTTCTCAGCCACAGACTCTGTCCTGGGGAGGATAAAGGGATGTGAGGGGCATTCCTTTATGGAGGGGTCTTGGAGAGGGGGGTTGGCTTGTATGCATCGTGGCCCAAACAGGGCATCAAAGGGCACAGGGCTGGGAGCCAGGACACCAGGGCTGAAAGTGTGACCTTGGGCCAGAGGCTTTTTCTTTCTGGGTCTCAATTCCCTGTGGAAATGGAGTGGTGCTCTGGGTCTGCAGCTGGAGGTGCCAAGTACCCCATTTCCACAGGGCTATCAATTCCTACTTCCCCCTACTTCCTGCTGGCCTCAGGATGAGAAGCAGAGTTTCTCTGTCTTTTTGGGATACCTTGCATGCCTGAATACTCCACTTTCATACCCGGGAGGTCCCTGGTACATACTGCTCCAACCTCTCAGAATCAGACTGCCTGGATTCCAATCCTGACTCTGCCACGTACTGGCTGTGGGACCTTGGGCCAGTCATTTAACTCCTCTGGGTTCATTTTCCCCATTTCTTAATTGGGACAATGATAATAGTGTGTACTCACAGGGTTGTTGTCAGAATTGGATGAGCTAGCATATATAAAGGGCTAAAAATAGCACTGACCCCCAGTAAGGGTGATTCCATGTCCTTCCTGCTGTCCTGTGGGGTCGTGGATCCCAGCCGCTCAGGTGGAGAGCAGGGGGCACGAGTGTTTAGCAGACACGGAATCTGCTTCTGCAAACACCAGCGCTCCCCAGCCTCCACTCTGGGCTGCAGATCTGAGGACTCAGGAAGGAACAAAGCCGCTATGACAGACTTCAGTGGTGGGGATGCCGAGGGGTGTTTTAACACCCTGCACGTGGCGCAAATTATACCCTCTGGTTTCAGTAAATCCCAGGCATTTGCCAGGGCTGCACAGCAGTCTGGGCCTGGGGGAGAGTGACAATGGCAGAAGAAATTGTAGCTTTGTCCCCGGGCCCCTCCCAGCACCCTCTCCAGGCATTGTGCCTGAGATTAGCTCTAATTCAAATACAACAGTTCTTAATGAGAGTTTCTAATGCTCAGATTGGCAGGATGGGGGCTCGGTACTCAGGAAACAAAGACATTCTTCCTCCCTCCCCACCCCACGTGGGGTCTGGAACCCGGAGACCTCTTCCTAGGAGCAGGCTAAGGAGGAGGGCGGATATGGAGGAGGTGCCTTTGAACCCCTGGTGTCAGAGGCGCTCCAGATCTCCTGGCGATCCCCAGGGCTTGGGGAAGGGAGACCAAGGTCTCCAGCCCTCTCTCCTGCGGGGAAAACGGCAACTGGGGAGGAGATATGTGGTTCCTGCTGGTGATTCGGGGCCTGGAAACTGGGTGCAGAAGGCAGAAGCTGCACAACTCTCCGGCCTGCGCTGCGCACCAGAACCTTCTGTGATGAAGTAAGGGTTCTCTACGTGCGCTGGCCAGTCTGGTGCCCAGAACGTGGAAGCCGAGCCCTCGGCACGGGGCGAGCACCACGCAAGAACTGAACGTTACGTTTTAACTCATTTTTGTTCGTAGCGGCCTGTGGCCACCGTGCGGGACAGCGCGGCGCTAGCGACACGCGGAGGGGCAGACAGCGGGAGGCGTGCTGCTGCTGCCGCTGTGTCCCTGAGGTCGCTGAAGCAGAGGGGCCACGTCACAAGCTCGGGGGCACAGGGCTGGCGGGTGGCGGAGCTGGGCTTCAAGCCGATCCCCAAGCCTGTGCTCCTCCTTGTCGCTTAGCCCCCGCGCCCTCGGGAGACCAGGATCGGCACTGCGGGACGCGCGGTCCCAGGCTGTCGTGCGCGGGGTCGCGTCTGGGGGCGCGGAGCCCCTCGTGCTGCTCCAGGGACGCCCCGCGTGCGTGTGCCTGCCCCACCCCCAGCAGCTCCCCTCCCCTTCCGCCCTCCCGCCGCCCTCCTCCCCAGCACCGGGCGCCCTCCCCGCCCCCCGCCCCGGGGCCCACCTCCGGAGCAGCAGCTTGGGGTGGTTCTTGTTCTCCAGATTCTTCTCGATGAGGTCAGAGAGCAGCTGCTTGAGGACGTCGGTGGCGTACTCCAGGCGGCCCTGCAGGCCCGTCATGATGAGCGAGGCCACGTTGCCGCGGTCGCGCATGGAGAAGCTGCGCTGCAGCTCCAGGGTGCGGATGAAGGTCAGCAGGAACACCTTGTTGTTGATGAGCTGGGCGAAGAGCTTCAGGGCCTTCTCCACGTGCTGCTGCCCGTTCCCCTGTACCTGGGGAGGACAGGACGGGCGCGCTCTCAGAGGACAGCCTCAGCCTCCCGGACCTGAGAGGGCAGCAGGGCTCGCGAACCCGGGACAGGGTAGGAATGGCAGGTGACTGCAGTCTCCGCTCTGTTGCACACGTCCACTGGGGTGGGAGGCCTGGCTCGGGCAGAGCCCTCTGAGGGAATGCCGGCCGTCTGCTTTTCCCCAGGATTCAGTAGGAGCTACTCCGTCTGACTCGCTTGGTTTACTAGTCTCCCTTTAATCCTCCCTGCCCTGATTTATTATCTTTAGTAACACAAACCAACACATGAACAAACAAACTTCACAGAATCGCGTCTTTCCTGTCTTTCCGTAAGCCACCTTAAATCCATCTGAGAGTGCAGCAGAATCTTAGCTAATTAATTTAGTCATTAATTAAAAAAGTGACAATGAGCTTTCCCCTGGAATCATCCCAAAGAGTCTGCCTGCTGCGGGGAAGCTGTTCCCAGCCATTTGTCCTCATCATTCCTGACCTTCCTCTCAGCTGCGGGGCCCCAGCTGCATTTCCCGGGATAGGACCCCCAGGCCACGCGCCACCCCCCCGTGACTCAGGGGAGGGTGGCAGGCATTACCTCCAGCTCCCGCAGCACGGGATGGTCCTCGATGCCAGGGAACAGGACTCGCATAGCATAGGTACGGTAATCCAGGTAGGGGATGCCCGAGCGGTCCAAGTCACTGGTCAGCTCATTGATGTCAGTCTGGAGCTCAGCAAAGGCTATGGATGTGCAGGGAAACGAGGAGGCTCAGGAGGGCACTCCGCACAGGGCAGGGGAAAGGCAGGAGAAGACGTTTGTCAAGGGGGGGGCGGGCCTGTGGTGTACAGACAGGAAGGGCTGTAGAGGGATGTTTCCAGAAGGGGTGAGCTATCTCTGGGCCTCCTTTCTTAGGTGGGCATGTGGGCCATTTCCTCTTCTATGTGGGTTATTTCCTCTTCTGTGCTGGTGCATCATTTTGACGTGTCTTTCTAGGTATTGCAAGTATAGTTAAAACAAAGGAAAGGGATGAATACTATGATTTGGGTCACGCATGGGGCTGCAGGTTCCAGAAACAGCTGACAGGCAGTAGCCAGGGGGAGGAAGCAAAGAAAAGAATAGGCAACTTTGCTCCCAGTTTTGTTTGTTTGTTTCCTTTTCCTCCAAACAAGAGAATAAACCAAGATGCAAAAACCCTGGGCAATGATGAACATGAAAACCACCATGAGATACCACCTCACACCCATTAGGATGGATATTACAGAAAAATGGAGGAGCTCCTGGGTGGCTCAGTTGACAAGGCATCTGACTCTTGGTTTCAGCTCAGGTCATGATCTCAGGGTCCTGAGACTGAGCCCCGAGTTGGGCTCTGTGCTCAGCCGGGAGCCTGTTGGAGATTCTCTCTCTCCCTCTGTCCCTCCCCCGGTTGCGCGCACGCTCTCTCTCTCAAAATAAATAAATAACATTTAAAAAAAAAAGAAAAATGGAAAACCACAAGTACTGGAGAGGGTGTGGAAACACGGGAACCTTTGTGCATTGCACGTGGGGATGTAAATTGGTGCAGGTGCTCTGGAAACCAATTTGGTGGCTCCTTGAAGACAAACACAGAGCCACCACAGGACCCAGCAACTCCACTCCTGGTTATCTACCCAAGAGACCCGAAAAGCAAGGACTTAGATATTTGTATACTTGTGTTCATAGCAAGGTTATTCACGCTACTGAAAGGTGGAGACCGCCCAAAGGTCCAAGGACAGATAAATGAATAAGCAACAGGTGGCACATACGTTCAACGGAATGTTACTCAGCCTTTAAAAGGAAGGAGATTCTGCTGCATGAAGCTCTAAGATGCGGAGTGAAGTAAACCAGACACAAAAGAACACATACTGTAGGATTTCATCTACGGCAGGTTCCCAGAGTAGTCAGATCACAGAGACAGAGAGAATGGCGGTAGAATGGCGGCTGCCAGCCCCTGCTGGGGAAGGGAGGTGGGGGTTTTTGTCTAATGAGTAAAGAGTTTCAGCTGGGGAGGATGAGAAAGTTCTGGAGATAGATGGTAGGGATGATTGCACAACAGTGGGAATGCACTTAGTGCTACTGAATTGCAGGAAGGAAGAGCCCTGGAGTATAGAGACAGTGAGGGTTAAAAAAGGTAAATTTTATGTTATATATTTTTTAACACACACACACACATACACACACACATACATACACACACGTGCACGTACGCACACACAGGGTACACTAAGAACACCAAACCCAGCCTTGGGGCTCATCCCTCTGGTGGCAGGCCTGGCTCCAGGATGCCCCTCTCCCCCCTCCTCCCCTGCTCCACCACCAACAGAAGCCTTTGCCCACCTATCCCCTGCCCAGCGCGCCTTTTGCTTCAGCAGAAGCCTTGTCTCCGATCCTGACATTTGCAGCAAAAGGAAGAATGTTTTGATTCCTTATTGAAATGTTTACTCAGAGAACCGGCTGGGTCCTCAGCCCGAGGAGTGTCTGGGATACTTGGCACCTCGAGGCTGTGGTTGTGTGGGAGACAGAAGAAAATAGTCTCTACTTCCACGTGCGCCCATGGCGAAGGACGCCAGCAAGTGGCGGCCTTCGGCGCGCTCAGCCTGCAGCACTGGTGGGAAACTAGGCCTGGGAGCGGGGCTGAGGCCAGAGGCAGGTGGGAGCCCCCTGCCCTTCCTGCTGCTGCTTCCACATGCTCCCAGGGCAGCGACGTAAGACACAGGAGCCAGACTCCCATTTGGGGGGTCTATAGGGTCTGAGAGGGCCAAGCCTGGGAGGCTCTGACTGTGGGGAAATGGAGGCCCTGAAAGGGAGAGAAAGGGGGCCAGCTTGGGGGTGATTCAGGGCACAGGGAGGACTAGAACAAGGGGAGCAGGCCTAGGGACTCACCCAGGGCATTCATTTTTTTAGAAGGGTGGTGTGGAGGGAAAGGGGGAGAGAGAGAATCTTAAGCAGGCTCCACGCCCTGTGCAGAGCCCAACGTGGGGCTCAATTCCACAACTCTGAGATCATGACTTGAGCTGAAATCAAGAGTGGGACACTTAACTGACTGAGCCGCCCAGGCGCCCCCAGGGTCATTCTTGAAAGGACTTCTCTGGAGCTAAAGGCAAAGGGAGCTTCTGGGCAAACAGAGGCTTAGGGTGGGAGGCATGGCAATAGAGATGAGTTGTCTGAGAGGGAGGAGGTAATAAGACTGGTGAAGAAAAATGGGGCCAGGAAGCGAGGCGGTGCCTCCACTTACCTTCCTTACACTCAAGGGCCACGCGGGACTCCAGGTTGTCCATCTGCATCTGGAGCCTCTTGAGAGTGAGGTCGTTTTCTCGAGACTTCCGCTTGTAGGCAATGAGGACGATGATGACGATGATGAGGAGGAGGCTGCCGCCCGCCGCGATGCTGACAATGGCTGGCAGGGTCAGCAAGCTGTCTGAGATGACACTCACCGAGCCAGGAGAGAACACCATCCCGCCCACGTGAACCTGTGCATTGCACACACACACAGACGCTGTAGAGCCCTGGCATGCCATCGCATCCTTACATTTCAGAGAGGGCATGAAAGACCGCAACCACACAATACAGACTCAGACATGGAACAACTTCCTGTTTATTACCTGCCTGTCATTTCTCGTGTCCTCAACTCCTACACATTTCAATGCAGAACATGGTGAGGAGGCGTTATGAAGGAGCCTTACTTTATGACAGATCGCGCATGCATGGTGGGGAAAGGAGGAAGTCAGGAAAGGAAGGGAGTTCACTCACCATGACTTTGTGCTGCCCCGTGAGGTTGGGAGGCTCGCAGAGGAGCTGTGTCTCGGACACCGTGACAGCACACGGGGTCTCCCCGATCAGCACTGTGTAGTTGAGTTTGGCGCCTCCAGAGGCAGGAGGGCAGAGGTTTTTGCCCTGTAGATAACAGTAATCTTAACGGAAATAATTGACACATGCGTGCAGAAGCTAATCGCCTATTACAAAAGAGATTAAAGACGTTGGGGAAGGGCAGCCATGCAAAAACCAATAGATGGCTCCTGGGAAGCTTTTGGGGAAAACTTCAAACAGCCGCAATTTAGAGAGCCAAAGGGAAAATGTGGGGAGGAGAGAAAGAAAGGCAGGAAGAGATGGGGAAGAAGACAGGAAGGGGAGACCTCCTCCAAGGGACAAGGGCAGGTGGGATATAAATAAAAGTAACAAAACCCATGGACAGATCGTACCAGGGAACCGTGACCTCTTGAAATGTACATGCAGGTTATGGTGGCCAGGGAAGCGGGAGAGAAAAGAAAATGTCTACTTCTGATGCGCTGCGGAAGCCTGGGGTCCCGAAGCTCACGAGAACAAACAGAAATATTGGAAAGGGTCTCTTGAGAATCCCAAGTGCAAGAACAAACAGAAATATTGGAAAGGGTCTCTTGAGAATCCCAAGTGCAAGATCTTTCACTGGGTGAATCTGTATCTATAAACAAGGCCCCTCTGCAGGGAGTTGGCAACTCTGCAAGTCCACAAAGGAGAACGGGAAGGGCCCGGGGCGAGGGGGCTGTCACCATCACCGCGCGGGGCAGGCTACATTCTGCACATCCTACCTTCAGAATGATGGGGGATCCCGGCTTTTGATCCAAGACTCCAGTAGGGCTGAGCAGTTCAAAGGTTGGGTTGGGGTAGTAGATGAACTTCGTGTCGTTGTAGATGAGCAGGGACTGGACGTTGTTAAAGACGAATCCAAACTCATCTGGCCGCTCCACGGCGTCCAGGCCGGGCCGGTAGTCCGTGGTCAGAGAGGGCGCCAGACAGGTCAGGGTGGTGGTGTTCACGACTTTGCACACCTAGGAGGCCCAGAGCATAGCACTGAAATGCAGACTGTGTGAGGGTGTGGGGGGGTGTCATGCTACTGCCTCCCACCCTGTTTGTTTTGGCCCATCACCACTGTGTTCCTTGGTTGTCTTCATGAGATGGTGATCCCCTTGAGTAAACGGGCTGTGAAATTTTTTGGGGGGGGGGAATGCATTTTAATGTCATTCATTCATTCATTCATTCATTCACTGTTTGAGCGCCTAGTCTGTGCCAAGCACTGTGCTAGGAGCCAGGGCCATCTAGCGACATTGTCACCGTCGGCAGGGGGAGACAAAGGACCGAACATACTTTATCACACAGTCCTGGCAGGGGGCCTGGTGTGCAGAAAGGGCTAGAGCCCTGTTAAATGCATGAATGGGTGTGAGAAACACCCTGGTGGGCAAGGACCAGGTAGGGTAGCAGGATGTGTGTGTGTGTGTGTGTATGTGTGTGTGTGTACACACATGTGTGAGTATGCACGGCCATGGGCTGTGGATGATTCAGGGACACTTAGAAGAAATGAGTGTAATGTAATCGGAAGAATGAGTGGTACCCACCTAGACAAGGAGAGGGTGGGGTGTGGGGAAAAAGTCCCAGGCAGAGGGGACAGCAGCACAGGCCTAGGGCTGAGGGAGCGTGGAGTGGAGTGACTGAGGATAAAGCGGGACAGGAACAGTGTAAGGTATGTGTGTGTGTGTGTGTGTTAGGGAGCAGGAAGGAGCATGAGATGAGCCCTCTGCCAGCACCCAGTAGGTGTTGAATTAATGTTTATTAAGTACACTGATGAATAAAAAGAATTCTTCAACTCTGTGAATGTTCTTTTTGGGCTCTCTCTCTTCTGCTCCCTCACTTTGCCCAAGGGAACAACTGATACTGAGTTGAAAGGACATTTCCTTTCTTTCTGGGTAGGCCCTGGGGTCCCTATGAGAACTCTAGCTGCTGGTCCTGCTTGGCAGTGGTTGTGACGCTCCCTCCTCTGGCGGTTTAATTCTGGGGCTGCCCAAGGCAGTGGCCAGCCCCAAGGAACCACCACAGGACCCCGTGTGGCCTGCAGACAAAACCTGGCCTCCCACCCCCTCTCCTCCTGGCTTGTGCTCATCGTGCCCCGGTTTGGGCTTCGGGCGTCCTGGCCACAGCCAAGGGCATCTGGGAGATCTCGGCTGCACAAGTACACGCTGTCCTGGCAGGTCCACACACGCTGTGAGTCTGGCCAACAGACACACACACATGGGCTTCATGTTCTGAAAACAGGACCGCGTGTGAAGCTGCAGAAAAGCTGACAGTGATTATGTCGGCGCTCCAAGTCCAAGTATTAACCCCTGCGCTCCAGAGGGAGGGGAAGAGTTTCATCAGACCTGCTCACTGAGGGCCTCCTGCCCTGTTGGAGGGCAGGGCCTGCTCCCACCCTTCCTGCACAAACTGCCGCTGTCCCTTATGAGACGGACGGCCCCTTGGTGTTCCAGCTGGGGACGCCCTGGTACGAGGAACATGGTGTGGGGGTGATGGAGCCGTCAAACAGGCAGAGCTGAGCCAGCGAGTCTCGGACCCTGTGCTCTGCGGGCAGTGCTCTTCCCTCTGCTCCCCCATCTCCCGCCGCGAGCCTCCCAGCGCCCCAGACTGGACTCTTCTCTGAATAAGCAAATCACTCCCGAACAAGCGGCCTCTGTTTGCTTCCTGCTCGCCCGCCCGGTGCTGCATCTGCACTTTGTTTGCCAAACATTCCTAGGGGTTTTGTGGCCTTGGCTTTGGCCCTTCTCACTTCTCACTGGGGCTGCTTCAAACTCCAGAGGCAAGAGGAAGACCCAGGGACCTGCAGATGACCTGGTACCCAGGCAGGCCCTGGGGGGGGGGGGGCAGGCAGAGTGCTGCTCTCCCACCGCTCCCGACCGAGGCACAGGCCGAGTTTATGAGCTTCCCAGGTGCAGACCCAGGCTTGAGGAAAACTGCACAGCAGGCCTCTCCTCCGGGCACGCTGGCCTGCAGACCCTGGGCAGGTTACGACTGAGCCTCGACGCCCAGCTCTCCACAGGGAGGGATTATTACTACGGAGCTCCTCGAAATACGGAGGGCATAGGGGGAGCTGGGGGATGGCTGGGGGAATCGATTGGGACATTCCTGCCCTGGGGCTGCAAGAGTACCCTGGTGAGGGCAGGGGACACTCAGGACCTATCTTTCCAGATGGAGGTCAAGGAAGGCCTCCCCAGACCAGTGTTCTCTTCTGGCAGCTTCCAGAGAACGAAGGCTGCAGGCTTTGGAGTTTGACCTCGTTGGTCACATACTTCCTCTTCACCACGTTAACCATGTCTTTTACTTTCTGTATTTCTGATGCTGTGACATCTGGGGCCAGCTGACCAGGAGGACCTCCCCTCCCAGGGCCAGCCAGCACCTAGGGACAGCAAACAACTTGTCCGCCGGCCAGAGCAAGCGGTTCTAACGCACCCTGATCAATCCCGAGCCCACACCCCCCACCTCCTTTCACATGCTCTGAGCAGCTCTCCACCATGTCTGACCACACCAGGCCAAGTACTGGACGGCGAGGGACAGCCCCTGCACCCCAGAGCCCTCGACCGTGATTCAGACCGGGCGATCCTAAATCCGCTCACCTTGCCTGGTCGGTTCCTTCCGGCAGGAGTGATGATAAAGGCACCTGCCACAGCGCCTTTCTCTCCCTCTGCTTCTACACCCCCCTGACACTTCCCACGTGGCCCCCCGTGGCGTGGCGGGCCCCCTTCCCTGTGGCTCTGTGACTATAACAAACCGTCTTTCCGACGGCAGCTGTCTCCTGCTCTGTCGGCCCTGTGACATCTGCGTCATAATAAAACCTATGCTTTAAAACCTGTACCTAATTGGCGTGGGGCTTTCATCCTTGCTGAGTGCGAGTGCACTGTTCCCATTACCACCGCTCGCCTTTCTCCCTTCCTTCCACTTAGGCCTTGGAGTTTGACAAGATGGTCTGGGAGCTACTGGGAGCTAATGGCCTCGGTCTGGAAGTGGAGTGGAGACACCGGCTCTTTTACTCATGGATCAGACTCTCCATGTGGGATACGGAGCCCTGTGCTCTCCTGGCCCACAAAGCTGTGACCGTGGCAGCTACTAACGGTGTGACACAGGTGTCCCTGCATGTCTACCACAAGGGAATGTCATAACCAGATTACCAGCACCTCGCCTGCTCTAGCAGCAAAGAGCCCAGCTTTTGGGGATCCTGCTGGCCCTGCTACCAGCCACCCTCCCGGTTGGGGCCAAGCCATCACTCCTTTCTGGCCTTCATTTCCGCAGCTGGACAATGAAGGGGGTGGACCAGAGGATCCCTGTAAGCTTTCCGGATCTAGCCCTCAAAGACCGTGCATTTTATGCCTTCCAGCACTTCCTAGGGAAGCTTCTAGCATGCTGGAATCCTGTCAGGGATGAGAGGATAGATAACACCATCTTTCCCATCTCCATCACAGCCTACTCAATCCTCTGAGGTCAGAGCAGTAATAATAGCAATTATATGACAAATAATGGCCATAACAACACCTCCTGGACTGTAATTCTGTGTTTCAGAAAATATTGGCTAACAAGACTGAGATGAAGCCACTAGAACAAACTAAAACAAAAAAACAAACTGATAACGCCATCTCAGACATTCTGCTTTTGTGATCAAGAACTCTAAAAAAATCACAAAAATCCATCGCGACAAAAATTAAGTGAGACGGCTCGGCACCGGGGAGTAAAGTCAAATGTTGGACCGGCCGTCTTAGCCACCGGGGTGGAGGGAGCCACGTGCAGGGATGAAGGTTCGTCCTCCATCCACCCGGGGCCGCCGGCGGCTGTGTGTCACGGAGCTGCGCGGAGAGTCTTATCATTAGCGTTTACCGGCAGAGAACAGAGGATCACAGAGCTTAAATGACCGGATCACGGCTGTACAACTAGTAAATGGCAGTGTCCCACTTCCCACCAGAAGTGTCTGATTCTGGAGCCCGAGTTTCTTCAGCCTTTCACACTGCTTCTTATCGGACCTCCAAGTGAACGTGGCATATGAAGCAGGAGCCCCTTCACGTTACCTCGTAAGCTCAGAGCCCGTACATTTATACGCTCGGCATAGCACCTCCGGACGAGAAATGATTATACGGTCGTTGTAAGAGTCACTGTAAGGTTCGTGTGTTTGGGGCCCTGATTCCGGGCTCGGGGTCTTGAACTAACTTTCTTTCTTCCTCGGTAGGTGGATACTCCCGGGCTAACACGGACCTCAGCACATCCCAAACGTGGACACAGGACTGTGGTTATGGAGGGCCAGGCAGACTAGGGGGTACTCACATTAACAGATTCCTTGCCGTTGAACTTGACTCGGACCCGTGGCTCCTGAATGACATCTAGGTTGAAGCCTGTGATGGTCAGGGGTGTGTGGCCGCTGGGAACAAGCAGAGAGGCTGGGTCAGGTTCAGAGTCCCCTCAAACTGTGAGCCACCGCCACTCCTGGGTCCCCTCCCAAGTCACACCTGGCCTAAGGGGTTATGTCAGGGTCAGGGGGCAGCCAGGTGCCTCCCTCCCACCTCTGCCTCACCTGGTAATGCTCCACTCGGGCTCAATGCGCTGCACCCGGGGGTCGTCTATGTACTCGAACTGCAGGTTGTTATCCACGTGGGCTCGGTCGACACTCACGGAAACGGGGACGGGGCCCAGTCCGTTGGATGATGGGGGTGAGACACACACGATCTCGTTCATTGACCGCCTGACAAGGAGACAGCAGGAAGGTGGTGAAGAAACGCCTGGGCAACGGGGAAAGCTCTCTGGCTTCTTCTGGGATCTTCCTCGGTCTGAGGGAGTGGGTGGCCCCGAGGTACTCTGTTCTTTCCTACTCTACATAATGAAACAGACCCCTTACCTGTGTATATGAGTCCCTCTTTTTACCGGAGCTCCACCTCTGGTTGGAATAGGGAGGGGACAAACCAGAGTGGGGCATTACAGAATGTGGGGCAGGGGCAGGGCTTCATGGGCTCTGGGGGAATCTTTTCTTTTCTGGATTTTTCTCGAATAAGCTAGGTAGCCAGGGCTTAAGAGTCTGGTCAGTTATTTAATAAATATTTACTGAGCACCTACTATGCAGGGAAGGGAATGCACAGTCCTTGCCCGTAGGGGGTTTCCAATCTGAGGAGGAGATAATCCTGAGGCATGCTGGGCTCTCACCCATGAGTTCTGTCAGGATGCTCTCAGGCGTCTGTATATCCCCAGGGCTTTATTGGTGGATCTGGAGAATAGCAGGTGTTCGGGTTTTTATGGACGAGAGATGTCCCGAGGATGAGTGTGTGTGCTTGCTGAGGACTGAGACCACGCAGCTTCCATGTCTCCCAGGGTCCCAGAGTGGGGACCTCATCAGTGCTCGGTCCCAATGATGATGGGAGAGTTTCTGGGATTTCCGCCCCACCAGTTCTCAGGGCCCTCATCCTAATTATTTTTAGAAGTATCTGGTCCCTTGGCAGGTACACAAGTGGTACACATTGCTATAAACCGCGCAGCATGTATTTAGCACAGGGGCGGGGATGGTGTTTGGACCCAGACTATGCGCGCTGTGGAAGCAATGGGGCACCTGTGTGAACACGCCCAGAGCAGGTGTGCACACGCCTCATGTCCAGCCTTCTAGGGCTCCCGTGAGCCCATCTTACCCATAGAACTCGCAGGTCTGGTTGCCCAGGTATACAGCCACACTGCTGCCAGCTCCGAGGTAATGGCCTGTGATGGTCACCATGGTGCCTCCCGATTCTGGTCCTCGGATGGGGTTGAGTGACAGCACAGAAGGGTTCTTTGGAAAGAAGCAGAGAAACAGTCACAGCTCAGGTTTTGCCCAAAGTGACAGACCCAGGCTAGATGTAAGGACCAAAGGAGGGACTGTGTCTACACTCGGGGTACAGGTACTTTCCCTGTCTTTTCTAATCTCTTCTCCTGGAGCTGAGACTGTTTCTAAGAAGAGGCTCTGGCATGTCCAAGGAAGGCAGAAGGACCACGTTTTAGAATTAATTAACTCCCTGGGGAATCCCATGCTCATAACACTGATGGGAAGGCAGAGGTAACACGGACTAATCTATCAATTAGTTTACAAATTGAGAGCAATTTGAAAATGCTTCTCTATCTAGAGTCTGTACTGATTTTTTTGGCACAAAATCGATAAGGCTGAATAATGCATCTTTGTCTAGATTGGGCCACCAAGGGGCTCAAGTCCTCCATTAATGGCCCACACATGTGTCCTGTCCCCTCTGAAGCACGTGAGGGGCACCGCAGGGGACCTGGTGCACAGAGCTGTCCGTGAACGCTTGACATGGATCCCCCAACCTTCATCAGGAGGATGGCCCATCAGTGACCAGAACTTTCTAGTAAACTCACTAACCTGTAAAATTGAATCTGAAGCTTGAAAGAAATGTCATCTGGTCTCTAGTGCGCCAGGCAGCTGACCTAAATCAGAAAGGAATTGCTCCTGCCTGGAGGATAGGGGAGTGGAGTGGAAAGTGCAATTAACTGAGCAACTATGCCTGCACTAGCCATTCACTGTCCATGGGCCCTGCAGCAAGTTTCTGGATCATTCTGGGCTTTTGTTTGTACCCATGTCAAGAGGGGGGTGGGCTCGATGATCTCTAAGTCTATCGTTCTGTCTCCACCTGAGACCCTGTCTGTCCTGCGTTGGAGACAGGGTAGGCTGCCATGCTCTCCAACCCGAGAAAAAGATCATAGGCTAAAAAGGGCAGAGATTCCAAGATAAGAAGGCAGAGCCTGG
This sequence comes from Taxidea taxus jeffersonii, assembly GCA_003697995.1. Classification (NCBI taxonomy): domain Eukaryota; kingdom Metazoa; phylum Chordata; class Mammalia; order Carnivora; family Mustelidae; genus Taxidea; species Taxidea taxus. Next base: position 34,096 of record RCUC01162292.1, on the reverse strand, counting down.
GAAACCTAGAGCAAGTGGTAAAATGTTTTAGAGAGAGTAACATTTTATGGTCTAATGATTTTTCTAAACTCTTAGCAAGGCTGGTTTGACCCTTTTGGCTGGTGTTAACACTTTTTTTTTTGTTTTTTTTTAGAGAGAGAGAGAGAGAAGCAGGCTCCCCGCTGAGCAGAGAGCCCGATATGGGACTCGATACCAGGACCTTGACATCATGACCTGAGCCGAAGGCAGCAGCTTAACCCACTGAGCCACCCAGGCGCCCCTGGTGTTCACATTTTTAATGAATAACTCAATGTGGTGATATAGGTAAGGGTCAGAGGAGGGACTCTGGGGCCCCAGAGGCAAGTTACTGGTTCAGTGGGAAGATCCCCAGAAGCACGTTATTGATTCAGAAGGAAGATCTGGCTGGCCTTAAGGAAAGCCTTTGTGATTCTACTGCCTGCCGCCTGAGTGTGAGGAGACGTTTTCAGGTGTGAGAGTGGTGAGAATGTGCGTATGTGCTCGTGACCACCCAACACACAGAGCAACTCACACGTACACCCCGATCCCGTGGGCCTGCTGCAGACACATGTCCCCGTGGGATCTGAAGTGACTTTTCTGAACTCCCACTTACAAAGCATGCGGATAAATACAGACCATTTTAATTAGGTCCCTCAGGTGATCTGTCCTCATTAGGCTAGAATGAGACTAAGATGTCACACTGCGGGACAAGGGGAAGCCCCTCCCCGCCCTATGGGTAGGATCCACTTTCTAAGAATGGCCTGATTTTGCCTTATTTAGCACTCTGACCTGCGGCTCTCTGGGACTCTAACAGCATTGTTAGTCACACATCCACCCTACCCCTGGTTTTGGAGGGGGGTGTGGGACTTCCCCGAGAAGTCTGGAGCAGACATGTGCCTCTGCTGGAAGTTCAGTCCTGTGGAGGACCCAACACTCACCACAAAGGTGTATTGTTGGTGGGACTTGGTCATGAACTCTGGCTTACACTCGCCAATGCACAGGCGCACGGGCCCCGATGTGGTTCCCACGAGGGCATGGCCCATCTCACAGACGATCCTGAGGAGAGAGCAAAGCTTCCCATGAGAGGCCTGGCCAGAACTGTCCTCCCAGTTTGCACTGCTCACTCCCATCCCGTTGGATGACTCTTCACACCCTTGCACTAGGGTTATACCAAGACTCAGCTTGCTCACTCCTCTAGCTATGTGACCCCAGGTAAAGTGCTTTCCCTCTCTGGGCTTCAGCCTCTCATCTGTACAGTGAGAGACTGAATGAGATCACCTCCAAAGCCCGGTGCAGTCCCAGATGCTATGTTGCCTAATTCTCTGAATAACCCCGTCTTCCCAGTGCCGAGTGCAGGACCTAGCGCTGGGCAGCTACCCAGTCTTTGTTGAATAAAACCCAATGTCCCACAGAGAGATCTAGGGCAGGTGATTTAGTTAGCGTTCTTTCCTGTGTGACAAACCAAAGTCACAATTCTCCCAAAAGGAGGGAGGGAGGGCCTACTTGCCAAGCTGATTCCATTGTGGTTTGTTTCCTACAGTGAGTTTTAAGAAGGGAATAGATAATCTGGTGAGACAGTGAGTGCCCAAAACGGGAGCCCTGGCCAAAGGGAGGAGGGGAGTCCTGTGGCAGCCGGCGAGGGGGTGGGTGGGTGGGTGGTGGATGAGTTCATTAGGACAGCATCTGACATTGGACTCCCACTTAATCAAGGTCTGAGTGCACTACGCTGGTGGGCGAGGCAGTGAGCCAGCCGTGGGGCTGGAAGTCACGTCTCACATTAAGAGGCTAGGTAGCTGGAGGGAAGAGGGGATGCAGCAGAGTTCTCTCTCATGAAGTGGGGGATCAATACCCCCGTGATGACTTCCCTGGTGCCTGAGACCAGTTACAGCAAGCACATTTAGACACTGGTTGCCTTGGCCACAGCAGCCTTCTAGAAACGGTGGGCAGCTGGAGGATATGGGAGAGACGGAGGAAATCAGGTTCTTGGGGGTTCCTCTTGCCTGGAATTAGGAGGTATGGGGTGGGTGGGAAAGGGCCCCATCAGGCTCTGCAAAAAAAGGAAGCTAGGGACAGAAGAAAGGGCTCTGCTTTTCCTCCCAGCACCGCATGAGAGTTCCCAGGAGCCCGTTGCCCCTGGCAAGTCTGCTTATTGGGAAGCCAGGAAAACAGCCAGGCACACTAATCCCAAGCATTACCCTGGCACTGCGGGGAAGGTCGGTGTTTAACCAGCCACTGCTTATCTCCCCAGCTTCTCTAGGAAGGAAGGTAACTAAACAGAGATTTCATTTCGATGTAATAAAGCTTGCATTAAACAAATACACCGCATGCTCGCACACACGGCATGCCACGCCGATCTCCACCTCCTTCATAACAGTTAATCCCAAATAAGTACTTTAACTCCTGGTGAATATTGACTTAACATGCAATATCTGTCTTATTACGTTTAGCATATTAGATTCAACAAGAAAGTACTGAATGCACAAGGAAGGATACTCTCCCTTCTCTTTCTCTGTGAATAAATAAATTAATTACGAACCCAGAGTAAAGACAATTGTGATGATCCATTAGTATTTTACACATAACTGTCCTCTTAAACCTCATTAGCAGAGCATTCGAGAAGCTTAATTTAAGGTACCACATGTGGTTATTTTCATGCTGCTACCCTGCTTGGAGTCACAAATCTCTCATCCTGTTTCCTGGGCCCTAGTGCCTGCTCCTGGTGCGGGGTCCCCGCCAGCCTGCAGACCATCTCCTGTGCTCTCAACGGGCCTGAGAGGAGACTCTGTCATCTACTGCAGGGGAAGAGGAGGGCAAATAAGAGGGGGGAGCACATAAATCTCTCTCCCTCTCTTCTAACCAGGGCCCTCTCGTCCCTTACTAGCTCTCCCCCTATTCTGTGCTCTCGAGTCATCCTCCAGAAGAAAGGAGGAGGAAATCACGGCAGGTTTGACGTCCTGGAGAGAGGAAATAGGAGAACATGTGAAAGTCTGGGGCGTGTTTTTTCTTCCTTGGTCCCAAGGGTCTATCTAGAAGAGGACAAGGCCTCGAAGGGACTGTTCAGCTGTCTCTGTAGGGAGTTAACAAGGGGCTGGAGCCATCTGGCACACTGTCTCTTCTAGAACATTTTCTCACTCAGGGTTCATATCCCAAGAGATAAGCTTCTCATATCAAGGACCTGGGAGAAGAGGGATGGATGGGAGATGAGCACCGCCCAAGCGTCCAAGACCAAGTGACGGTCACTGGCTCTGAAGGCCCCACCTGGGAGGGCATGACGCAGGCGCAAGGGCTGGGCTGCAGTGAGGTGTATGTGCTCCCTTCCTCGGCACTGCACTTGACACCTCTCCCCAAGGTTTAATTTTGTCCTGCTGTGGGGAGCGGGCAGTGGGCAGCTGTGGGCCGTAGGAAAGAGTCTGGGTTGGAAGGGAAGAACTGGGTGAGAATCCTAAGGAGTCAGCATGCGGAAGAACCCCAATGGCCTGTAACCCTTCTTCCTTTCATTCCTGGGATGCGATGCTTGTGCTGAAGGATGGAGGGGCATCCTTGAGTGCATCTATCGTAGGCATGTGTTCTCGGAGCTCAGGGAGAGAGGAAGGTAAAGGAAGAAGCAAGGGTAGCTGCAGGGAGTAGAAAGGCTTATAGGGAGGAAGGAGGGTCGGGACAAAACAGATTCAGTATGGTAATAAGAGTAAGAGTGACAATTTACGGAGCCGTGATTGGGGCAGGCACTGCACAAGACAGGGTCTCGTGGCATCTCAGGCTCTCCTCTGGGGCACGTCTTATTACTCAGGCTCAGAGAGGCCAAGTGACTCATCCATGGTCACAACGGCTGAGCCGGGATTCAAATCCAGAGCAGCCTGGCTCCAAAGCTTGTGCCTCTTGACCATTCTGTTCCACTGCTTCTAGGATTAAAGGAACGCCTTCCATGTGTTTGGGGGCAGGGCAGGTAGACATGGCAGAAATGCGAGGGAGCAGATGAGGTTGTTGGGGGTGTGGGGAGATGGGGGGGAGGGTGAGGAAGTACCAGCTGGTTTTCCAAGACTCTGAGAGCTGGCTACCCATGCTCCCTACCTTCCTGGGTGTGGATGACCCCAGGTTGCAGTGTGTGCACCGCTGCCTCCTTCAAGCCTTCCAAGTTGGCAAGGTTCCTGTGGTTGGATTTCTGGGGGCCTCCTGCCTTCCCAGCCTCCTCCTGGTGTGTCTGGTGGCTCTAGGCTCCCTACATTTCATAAGGAGACCATAGCTGGGGATGCCCAAACTTTTTCCTTGCAGAATGAGGAGCCTGACCAATAACCACCGGCTTCAGCATTTGGAGGTTCAACTCCTTCCTGGTTGACAGGGAGCCCCTGGAGACACATGTGTGACACCCACAGGCTCTCTAATGGTAGGAGGGGCAGTTCCGTGGGGCAGAGCGTTTACTGCTCTGACATCCTGAGTACCATAGATGCAACTGTAGAGATCATCCATTTCTCCATTCTCCAGATGAGACATTTGAGGATCTGGGAGCAAAGTGATTTACCCAAAGTTACCCAGCTCACCAACAGCTGAGCTCCTGGGCCCTAGACCAGGGTGCTCACCCCCATACCGCACAACACCGCCCCCCCCGCCACCGCCGCCTACAGCCTGTCGGAGACGGTGCCTTTCTCCCCTTGAGTGTACATTCCTGTGGTGAGAGCCCAGGCAGGGAACATCCAGCCAGCCAGGCCTGGGTTCACAGGTACAGCAGAGGAGGCAGGAGGAAGGCAGGGGGTCTGAGGACCCTGGCGGAGTCCCTCTTGCATGGTACCTGGCCCTGGAGGGGCAGACTTTAAGCCTCTACCTGCATCTTATCACCCGGAACATGTCTTTGATGGAATCGGCCGGCCCTCCACAGACAGGTGGGTGCTGATTGCAGGACTAAGTGGGACCCTTTAACCGACATTAACCTAATTGCTGAGTGATAGATGGCACGGCACAAGCATATGGTGAGCCATTACTGTGCCCGCTAATCCTGCCCGCACCCGGGACATTGCGCTGGCCCGTTTAGCCAAATTCATCTCTCCCAGACATCTGTAATGATTGTGCCTGCTGCTCGCTGCCTCGGATGGAAGCTTAAATGATGTTCACAAACTCAGAAACCTTGAGAGTGGCGAGGAGTCTGGCACGGCGGGGAAGCAGGGCTGCCCTAGTCAAGGTGTGGAGAGGGCCTGCTCCCTCCTGCCCGCCCGGCACCCCAGAAGAAGGAGGTTTTCTAGGGTGCCTGGCCACTGGCCTCAGCCGGGACCCCTGGTGACCAGTCACCTCCCTAGGCTCCCTTCACCTCCTCACTCCTCATGCCTCTTGGCACTTTCTCCCTCATGGCCCTGAGTGAGGGTGGTGCCTTTGATTTCAAAGACAGAATACTGCCGCACATTCCTAGGGCACACAGTAGTGCCCATTTCCGCATCTTACTGAAAGTCTCCCAAAACCCGTGCAGTGGAATCACGGCTTCCTTCAGGCTGAGGAAGGTCGGAGAGATCAGGCAGTCTGCTGAGGTCTCATGGCTGGTGAGCCAAGCAGCTAGGACTTAGACCACATATGAATTCCAAATCACATGAGATCTCTGTGTCCAGCTGCTCAAGAGTTTGTACTTCTCAGCTCAAAGCCTTACCCGGTGGCCCCCCAGACCCTTTCCTTTGGAGCCCTGAGGCATCTCACAAGCTGGAAACTTGGCCTGTGTCCAGAGGCACAAGGCAGGCCCTTGAGGCCACGGTGGATTCGGTGTCAGTGGGACCGAGTGTCTAGCCCAGCCTGGCAGGATGCTGACCCAGAAGGACTCTGTCCTCCCTCCTGCCCCAGAGGCTTTCACCTCCTCTTCTGGCCCCTCTCCCTCACCTCTCTCCTGGAGACCCAGCCAATCTTTCCTCTAAGATTCAGTCCTTGCAGAGATAAGGTTGTCAGGGGAGGATCTGGTCTGATGCATCAGAAGGGCTCCTTCTTGTCCCCACTTGTGGGGGCGAGCAGACCTCCATGTGGTCCTCAGAGTCTGGGAATTCACTCCTCTGACTCTGACCCTACTCTGGGCCATGTCAGGATGGTGGGCCCTGACCCCAGAGGCCACTCTTTGATGGATCATGAGGTCTTCAGACCACTCTTGTCCAGGAGCCTTGCCCCATCGCTCTTAGGAGATAGGAGAGACCTGGAGAAGTCAGGGGCCTCAGGTTCCCTCTCTGCCTGGGACACTTGTGCACGGAGTGGACTGGGGAAGTCCTTTCACTTCTCCAAGGCTTTTTGGCTTTCTCCTGCTTTCTCAAGGGCGATACCAATATCTATCTCTCAGAGTCCTTCCCAATTAAAGTGAGATAATGGATGAGAAAGTGCAAGTACTGACAGAAGATAAAGTGATGTCATTTTTCTGGTTGTTGCTGGAGGCTGGCTCTGGGGACCTTAGGGGGAGGAGCCTGGGGCTCCGGGAGGTGGAGCTAAGGGAGAGAAGCCCCTCCCACAACCCCTGCTCTGTCGAGGGCTCCTAGCACCCCTGGCCCAGCTGTGTTCTCAATGGAACCAGGGTGACCTGACTCCACTTTACCTGACAAATCATGCGAATGATCTGGCTGCTCCCCCTCGCTGTCTCTTGTTGGGGAGGAAGCCTCCCTCCTGCCAAACTCCCGCCCCCAGCTTTGTGCCCAGCTCCCGCCCACCGACTCCACAGTGGTCGCCACTGCCAAATGAACGCCCCAAATTGGAACATATGTCACTCCTGGAGCCCCGTTCGCCTGTCCGCTGCTGCACGGCTATTTTCTAATTTCCAGCTGACATTTCCCTTAGTGAAATAAATGAATTTGCTCCGGCGGAGGCCCTGCTCGGATTAAGCTGCTGTCAGAACCCCATGAGCCAAACAAATTGTAGCCCGCAGCCCACCCTGAGGGATGCATTCCAATAGGGGCTGGCAGGGGAGGGGCCAGGGAGACCCAAGAGGAGCCTGGGCTGGTTGGGAACATGGCTCAATCACCACTGGCCAGGCGAAGATGTAATGAAGGGCAGCGTCATGCCGGGACCTCGGAGGCCTCAGGAGCCAGGGAACGGGGAATCGCAGAGGGTATGAGCCTTCGGGAGAGGAGGCGGGGTAGAAGAGGGCCCTGGGCAGGCTTCTGGGGGCAGGGTCCACAGGACGAAAGGGATGCGAGGGAATCCTGGAGACATCCCAGGAAAGGGAATGGGAGAGGCCCCACCCTGCAGCTGCAAGGGAAAAAGGGCGGGGCCAGAGCGCGCTGGACTCACTGCTCCGCGATGATGTAATCCCCCGGCAGGGGGGTGCAGGGCACCCCAGCCACCTGCACGTGGTGGGCGATCTCAGAGAAGTCCAGGCCCAGGTTCACGCCATGGATGGTCACTCGGGTCCCTCCTTCCGGTGGTCCAGACACCGTCAAGATCTGCGGGAGGGAAATGGGATCACAAACCTGCGGGGCCACAGGGGAGAGGCAGCAGGGTTCTCGCCCTGCCCTGAGGGAGGCTGCGGGACCCCGTGCACACCCGGAATCTGGGGGAACAGAGCAGGTTTCCTTTACTTCTTGTAGCCTATCTAGGCTCCTGATATCATCTTGTTTTATATGACTTCCTCGGTTCCTGAGGTCATTAATTCATTCATGCATTCACTTACTTAAAAAAAAAAAATTATCAGCAAGGCCTGGACGTGAGGCAGAAAATCCTCGTTTGAGATGTGTCTCTAATTCACAAGCGGTCCGATTGTGATCAAGTCACCTAATCCCTGAAAACCTCAGTTCTTAGTTGTGAAGGCGGGGATAATCATCTCTACCAGCCAGGCGCGGAAGGGACTTTGTCATTGTTCTGTGCTATTATTGCCCCTCCCGCCTGCTAGATGCTGTGGGGGTTACAATGGTGAATAGTTAGGAAATCAGGAAATTTGCCCTCAAGGAACTTCTGGTCAAGGAGGAAGAGATAAAGGAAGCTTTAAATAATGCTGGTGCAGTGCACACAGTGATAAGATGGATTCAGAGAAAAACTGTGGGAGCCCGGAGGAGTCCAAGATTAGGAATTGCTTCGGGGGTATGGTGAAAGATTCGAAGTGTGTTTGACATTGTGCTACCCAAAAAAAAAAAAAAGTAAAAATCCCATGATGCCTGCGGGAACCATGAAAAAAAAAAACTTTAGGATTTTCCAAATTTTGCTGGCTTCTCATTAGCAAAGATCATTCTGTTAGTTCCTAATTCAGTCACCAAACGCTGTCTCATTTTGCTTTGACCCAACAGGAAAAGATATCAAGCTCTCTCAAGGTGTAAACCTCTGTCTGAGATTAGATCAAGCTCTTGGAAAAATGCGGCTCTTTGGGATGGAACAGATGGAGAGCCCAGGGAGCAAGTTCATCCTTTGTGGTCCATACTTATCTGAAGCAGGAGGAAGTTAGAAGTCAAGTGAATCACTGGAAGCAGGCTCCGAGTATCTTACAGTAAGATTCTTATCTAACCTATATGTACAACGTAAAAAAGTCTGAAGCTCTTTTCATTACACCATAAGAAAGGTAAGACCAGGTCGGAGGGAGGGATGGAGAGAGGGAAGGGTGGCTTGGTCAAAGCCAAGACTCAACCAAAATCTCCTAAATGAAGCTGCAGCCTGGGACCTTCTGCCCTTGGGTCCCACTGGGAGCCTCCCTTTAACCCTGTACATACTGGCAGAGCATCCAGTGGGCAATGGAGTCAAATGTGTCCCAGGGCAGAGATGATAGGTCAGTATAGGTGAAATGCTGTAGAGGATTCCGGAAATCTTCCCTCCTTCCTGCTCCCCAGAGGGGCAGTGAACTCTTCCTGTGATGTGAGCACCATGACTTGTGCAAACAACTTGACCATGAATGCCCAGGTGATGGTGGGCAGAGATGATGGTGGGAGGAGGACCAGAACAGGCCTCCTTCCCCACCTGGCTGACTCCTGGGATCTCATCAAGTTGGCTGCAAAGTCAGGACTTGAACTCAGTCCGCCCTACCCCCATCCTCTTTTGCAAGTCGTAATTACATGGCGTGGTTTCCTTTCCTCCTTGACCGGCTAGGCCATGAGCTCTCTCATCTGGGGGCTCATTTCACCCAAGTCACCTTGTCTGAGCCTCTCAATTCCTTCTCTGGGAATAAAATATCCCACCCTCTGAATAAAACTAAACAAGATTCATGAACCGAATCAAGAGAAAGATAGTGGAGGTGGCTTGGAGGCATTTCTGTGTTGGGCATGAGTTGGAGAAGCAGAACAATGCAGAGAGAAAAGAGCTGGCCTGAAGAACCAGTAGCCCCACAGCTTTCCTGTGGTGGGGATAGGGGGGCGGAATTTAAAATAACTCATAGGGGATCTTGGCTGTCACACTCTCCCCTGGAACCTGGGCCCTCTGGGCTCTGCTAGACAGACCCTTGTTAATGAGGAACAGGGAAGGGGATGCCTCTGTGCCCCTGCAGGAGACATCAGTCAGAAGGAATTGGCTTTGAGCAAATTCAAGTGCCCGGTTCTCCTTTGATCCAGGAATGAGCTCCACAGGCCCCTCTTGCCCCTCCCCCAGTCACCTGAATGACAGGAACCCACCTACCAAACGGAACTGACAAAACTGTGGTGATCGCTTTGCTCTCCTTCCCCCACTTTTATTTTTAAAAATACATTCTTTTGCTCGCTGCAGTTAATTACAACCTTTCAGAAAAACTGTGAAACGAAATCTTTCTGGAATGCCTAAAAATATTTCCATCTCGCAGGTAGCACGTGGGGATTGTACTGTGGATATTTACAGTGTTGGCAGGCTCTGCGAAGCAGCTTCCTTCAGCTGGCGACCCATCGCAGTGTCCCCTTCTGACATTCAAGGGTGGGGTCTGAGACATGACTGCCCCTAGGAGGGGATGCAGGGTCCATCTGCCAGCACAGAGCTGAGCAGAAGCATAAGCCAGCTCGCATAAGCCAGCATATTGTTTACAGAAGAAAGACTTTTTTTTTTTTTTAATTGTTAGCAAGTGTTGTAGTCTTGGCATGAAGACAAATGCAAAGAGATAGCTAGTCTGGGGTGTAGAGACACCAGCCAAATACTTGTAAGCTAACTAACAGCTGCTGGAATCCAAACCTGGAGAACCAGGGTCCTCACGGGTCACTGGAGAAGGCCTGGGGGGTGCTGGGGCCCTGGGCGTCTTCTTTCCCATACAGCACGTGCTCTGTGCTATGCCGCTGGCACGTGTGGGTGGCAAAGCAATTTGGGGTCGAGGCATTAAGCAGTCACCATGCAGGCCCAGGGCTTATGAGGGACCCAGCTTACATCTTCTTTGCTTAAAACAAAACTGATGTGTAAAAGTCAGGATTTCCCAAACATAACTGAGGAGGTGAGCATTTGATTTGCGAAAGGATTCCCCAGGTCTCCATTGCTGATGACTTCCAAATCTATATTGTCCGCTCCGACCTCTCTCCTGAGCGCCATATCCATATATCCAATTGCTCCTGGACATCTCTGCTTCCACAGGTCTGTCCCTCAGGCCCCTCAAATTTCACCGTGTCTAAAAATGAACTCTTAATTTTTCCTCCTTCCACTCCCAACCTGATTATCCTCCCAGATTCTCTTTCAAGGTTAATGGCATCACTGTGCACCCAGCCAGGAAACTTACAAGCACCTTTACCTGTCTCCTTTCGCTCACCTATATATGTATAATAACAGTCACCAGGCACTATCAGATCTTATTCCCCGGCATCTTCTGAACGTGTGCCCTGCTCTGTGTTCCCCGGGCGGCGATAAGCAGAGCCCCGCCAGCTCTCACTTGTACTAACTGCAAGGTGGTCAGTCCAATGTCAGAGTTAACTTCCTCTTGCCACCGGCTGACCTCCATGAACACACACTTGGCCAGGTGACTAGTCGCTTGCTCGGAAAACCTTTAATGGCTCTGACCACTGACAAGGCAAATGCCCTAATTCCTGGCCTGGCACTCATCCTTCAAGTTCTTCTTCTTCTTCTATTTTTTTTTTTAAAGATTTTATTTATCTGAGAGATGGAGAGTGACAGGGAGAAGCAGACCCCCCCTGAGCAGAGAGCCCGATGCAGGACTCAATCCCAGGACCCCGAGATTATGACCCGAGATGAAGGCAAATACTTAATGGACGGATCCACCCAGGCGCCTCTCATCCTTCAAGTTCTGATCTTTGTTACTCTTCTTCAGTCACATCTGCTATCTTATACTACGTCCTCCATGTTCTACTCAGATGCCAGCTGGTCCTGCCAGTGGTTCCTGCCCACACACGGCACTTTAACCATCTCTGTGCCTTTGCTTCACGTGTGCTCTCCCCAGCTTAAAATCAGAGAGTCAAGGTGGAGGTCTGGGCTCAGGGTGAAAGGGAACAGAGAAAGGTATCCTGTCAGACATATCCCCTAACACCTGAGGGTTTCCAGGTAGCTCAGAGAATAAGGGCCTTGAGGTCTGAGCAGTGGCCTGGAGTGATAAAAACCCAGGCATCCTGCTTTCCTTGTTTCTCCCAGGACCAAGTATCAGGGAGAAGCTATAGAGGTGGGGCTTGATGGAAAAGGACTTACTCTCCAGAAAGAAAATGAACAGGATTTTTTAGGATACCACTTCAGACCAGGCAGCTGTGGGGTCCCACATCCACCCTAGAGATGGCCCATAAGCAATCCTAAAAGGAACATTAGATTCTGGGTGCTCCGTGTAGCATCTGCGAAGCTTGGTTCTCTTGGGAGGACATAGGTCTATAGTGACCAAGTTGGTGGAGTTCCCTGCTTGCAGAACTACAAGGAGGGCCTTTCTGATCAGGAAGAAGTTCTGGGGCTTCAGGGCAGGGGAGAGCTAGCCTCCTGCAGGGGTGAGAGTGAGAAGGCAGGATGGGAGTTATAGAGACCACCCCCGCCGACTAACAGAGGAGAACCAAGACAGGGGTGGGATGGTGGCCAGATCCACATGTCCTGGCTTCCAGTTTCAGAAGGCCCTTGCTTCTGGCTACTCTGGGAGAGGGAAGAGAGCCCACCAGAGACTTGGGGAGCACCTGTAGCAGGAAGACAGCAAGACAGATTTGAACCCGAATGTTAGCTCTAACATGTGTGAGCAATATGACCTTCAATCTCAGTGTCCTTAACGGAAAACAGATAACAATACTTCCCTCCCAGGGACGTTCTGAAGGTTAAGGAAGACAACACTGGAAAGTCCCTAACAGGACAGTGGGTTAGATAGCAGGTCTCGACAACTGTCAGTTTCCTCTCCAGTGTTCCCCCTGCACCTGTGCCTTCCCAGAGTGTGGGAAGAATGTGTGGGATGGTGGAGTGGTAGGGAGTTTATAGAGGCTGGCAGTCTTTCTGTTTCTCTGGAAGGAGGACACAGGGACCGGGGTATTAGATGCAGGCATGACTGGGGGTAGAGAGTGCTACCCACGGGCTGACTGGAGAAAGCCTGAGAGGTGTCCTACAGCCTGAGCCTGTCCATGCTGCCGAGGATGGGAACTTGGCTTTAGGGGATTCTGGGCCCTGTGTAGAAGCCTACTCTGAGCCAGACATCACCCTTTCACCCAGAATAAATTTGGGAGGACACTGGCCCTGTCTAAAATGGTCTTCATTCTTTCCTCCCTCCCTTCTAGCCATTTCTTTTTCCTTTGGCAATAAGCCATTCTGGGGTAGGCAAAGCATCACACAATGAACTCAATGAATGCTTCCAGGAAAGTACTTCTGAATGAGACACCCACACAAACAAACGGCTTGACAGTTTGGGATGTATATGAGTGTGTGTGAGTGTGTGTAGTGAGGGTGTGCAGAGAGGGGGAGGGGAGCTGAAAACATGTGAAATCAGCTGGGATCTTTAGATATTGATCATTTCATCCCCATGCTGCTCAGCACATACTCTCCCATGGACCAGAAATCTATCGAACTTCTCCTCTGTGGATCTCAAAAGCAGGGGATGAGGTAGAGAAGTGCCCAGAAGTAGCTGCTGTTGCTGGGGGTGGGGGGAAGAGGGCTATGGCACTCCTGTATTCTGTGCTGACTCCCACTGTGCCCTCCTCCCCAGCCCACCTCCCCAGGGCTACAGGGTCTAAAGGCCAGGTGCATTTGACATGCTGTTCCCCACACTGGCCAGGCATGTCCACTGACCAAGGCCTACCTCTCCTACAAGCCTCTGCTAAGAAATGCCTCCCCTATGAGGCTTTCTCTGACCCCCTGGGGTAGATTTCACAGCACCTGCTCCCACACTCCCCACTGCTTTTAGTGAATGCCCCCGAGAAAGTCATGGGCACGCCAGCTTATAAACTGCTTCTTTTCTCAATAAGATAATTACTATCTTGGGACAGAGACGATCTCACTTTTGCTTAGCGACCTGATACTTAGCACACTGCCTGGAACACAGCAGCCCTGCGTAAGTAACCCCAGTTCTCCGTTACTGGGAATCGCTGGTCCCAACCAGACCACAGAACAAACTGTGTTCTATAAGGTCGGGGGGAGGAAGGGACGTGTCTCTGTGTGGCTCAGGTGCAGTGCAGTATTGTAACATCCGGATCTCAAGAAATTCCTCCTGTACTCTCTCTCAAGTTTCACTGAAGCGCGTTTCTGGTGTGATTCCTCATTGAACAGATGAGTGAACAGCTGCCTCCTTGTCAGACACCTTCCAGGTATGGAATACAGCAGCAAAGCTGCCCTGGCCTGGCTTCTGCCATTCTGTTAGCCTTTTGTCAGAAGACCTTGTTTTCTAGACCCTTCGATCATTTCAGATGCTCTTCTCTGGACCCTTGGGCTTCCAGGCATCCTCTGAGAGTGTAATGACCCAAAGGAAGCTTGCGGCTGGTGCACAGGCCTGTTTGGGGTGCGGGAAGTGGCACCCGTGCAGATGACTTCCCTCTGCTTGTCACACACACCATTAACCGAGACAGCCTAGGGCAACTGCCAGAGTCCTTTTTTTTTTTTTTTCCTCTCTCCCTGGGATCCCTTTCCCTATTTAGGTACCTCTCACCCTACTAATCTCTTCTCCTGAAAGAAACCTTTATTTGCATCGTCATGGGAACTTGTGTTATGACCTTGCCCGAAGAGCACTGGCCTTTTAGCTGATTGTAGAATAAAACGTTTGTCTATATGCAGCCTCCAGAAGAAGAATGTGGGAAATGGGTTACAGCAGAGGCCTCAGTCCAGCAGCCCTATGCCCTCCCCAGAAGCAGTCACTGGTGGTGCCCAGGTGTATAGGTGGGTAACCCGTGTCTGGCCGAGGACTTTTTATCAGCTCATCCTATCCCCAGATGGGTGAGAAGTAGGACGTGGGATGAGGCTGGCCTGTGCTGATGGTAGGGGGCTAACTAGTCTCCTGCCGGGCCCTCTCAAAGTCTCCTTGAGCCTCTTATGGGAACCACTTCTCCATCTCCTGAGACCCCACCTGCCAGCCGTGCAGTCCCATGGAGTCCCACTGAGCTCCTGGGCACCCCCGCTGGATCTGGGTTCCTGCCAGACTGTGTCATATTTGTTTTCCACCGTGGGCGCCGTGACCTGGAAAGCAGCCGCCGTGATGCTACACTCGCCCTGATTCTTGCAGTCACTAATTGAACAGTTCGGAGGGAACTGTGCCACAAAGCCGCCCAAGGGCGGGAGCAGATGCGGCTGATTAATTACAGCTGGGGAGCTCCGGCAGGCTGCACCGGGGAGCGGAGCGCTAGGCGCCCCAGGCCCAGGGGCTTGGCAGCCTGGGCAGTGCTGCCCAGGGCCCCTCCCGGGACTTGTGCGGAGCCTTGGAGGGTAGTGTGGAGGGCTCCTGCAGGGTAGGGGCTCAAGGGGTCAGAGAAGGACCGCTTCTTGGTGGAGGCCTCACGAGGCCCGGCTTCCATCCTATGAAGCTGGCTTCCTTGGGTCACATCTCCTGCCCGATAGACACGGTGGGAGGGAAGACAGACACTGGACAGTGGCCCCTGGTTACTGAAGATTCTGATAATGCTGGCTACCATCATTTATTTCATTTCCTTTATCATCGCATATTCTCATATCATTTCATTAGGTACTTATCATGATCTAGGAATTTCGCCAAGGGCTTTACATATTCTATCCCACTTAGGGCTCAAAACAAGCTGCGAGGGAGGTCCTATTGTAATTTCCTTTTTACAGATGGGGAATAGCACCCAGAGAGGTAAGTAATTTGCTCAAGGTTACACAGTGAGCGGCAGAGCCCACCAGGTCCTGCTAACCTGTGCTTCCAGCCTCCGCACGACGCTGCCTGAGTTGACCATCCTCTTGCCCTGGAAGAGACCCCTTGTTCATCAGCTGGGAGACCTCATAACCTAGCCGACTTGTGGGTTTCCCTCTGCTCAGGTCCCCCAGCCCTTCTCCCAGGGCTAAGGCCAGAATGTGCGACTTGCCAAGAATCTCTGCAGTTGGCTTTGCTGGTCTCTGCCGTGTCCCTGAACTTCTCCACTTCCCCCAGCCCCTCTCTGTCCCCATTCCCCCTGTGGATGTGCACACACACCCTTTGGCCTCACCCTCTTGTCATCTCTGCCTGTGCTTGTCCAGGCTGATGCCCGGAGTGGGGACGAGTGGTTTTCTTTCCTTCTTGGCAGCAGGCTGGATGAGTGTTCCATGCTGTCACCTTCCCCCACTCCAGCCCTGAGGGCTGAGAATTCTGGTTTCCTAAGTGACCCAGTGAAAGAGATGAAGGATAGTGTACAGGTCACATGTGGGGCTCTAGAGTCAAGTAGCTGCGAGTTAACTCCTGGTTCTAAAACTTAGTAGCGGGTTCTTCAATAACATTGTCACCCCTCATTGTGCCTTGGTTTCCTCATCTGTAAAATGGGGCTAGTGATCCTGGTAGCCCTACCCTCATCCAGGATGCTAGAAGGTCTACACGAGATGACGTGGGTGCTAAAAGCAATTCTGGTTTCCTGGTGAGCACTCGGTGAAAGGCAGCTAAGATTTTTCTTATTACGAGTTTATGGTGAAGAAGTCTGGGCAGAAGCCAGGCTAGCTGAAATCCAGAGGACAAGTGGCTGGTGTCGAGATGGCTCAGCATGGCTACCTCTCTGATGGGCCTGTCCAGCTCTTTCCATGGCTCCAGCAGGCTGCCAGCACCCTACGCAGGGTTCCTAAGAGCACTGGGAGAGACTGACATGAAAGCCTCCCAGAGCAGCCAAGGGAGGGGAGCCCAGAGAAGGTGCTGCAGGACAGACACCCCTCAGTTGATGGACAGGCTTTGTAGTAAAAGCTCCTGTGTCTGAGACTGTGATCACGCCCTGAGTGCCCCCTACCCCCATCAGGACCAGCCAGGGAGGACAAGCTGCCAGTACCAGGACAGCTAATCTTCTTCTGACTCAGCCACTTAGTCCCTCCCTGCTGGCTGGAGCTCTCCCAATTTCAGAAGGCAGAGGCGCCGACTCTGTGCCTGCACATCCTGATGCTTGGCCAGAGACACCTGGAGGCTGGCTAGTGCACGATGGCAAATGGTCACGTTCTTTTCCACTTTGGGTGTGTACGTGTAAGAGCACGAGTGTGCAGGCGAGTGTGCACACTCTTCAAGGTGGGCTAGAGCCCAGCGGATGCGCTCTGTGGGGATCTCTGGCCCTGGTGGCACCAGCTCTCCTAGCCGGCGTGAGTTCTTGCGGGCTCTGTCTTAGCTGATAGTACATTCAAAACCTAATTGTTATCTCAGCAGAGTAACTCCATTATTCATTCTGACACCATCCCCCGTTAGCTGTTTGTTGCAGTGATGTTATATTAATGAGGCCTGCAAATAAATGAACGGGAGATCAGAGTGCTGACTTGTTTCTCAGGAAAGCTGGCTGACATATTTATTTATTTGTTGGGAACTTTGCAGCGAGTCTTTCTGGCCCTGGGCGGGTGGCTTTTGGCCTTTCCTGCAGAGATCTGGTGCAGCCTTACAGATAAATACTTGTAAATGTTCAACTCCCCAAACATTTTCACAAATACGTTCACAACCGAGAGAATCCAGGAAAGAAAAAAAAAATTTACTTTCAATTATTTGGGCAAATGGAGAGCAGACGGAATGCAAGAGCAGTGGATCATCTCCAACAAATATTGTATCAACTGTTATTTTTGCTTGGTTTTACAGAGCGATGCACATGGTTTTCCACATTTGGTTTTCTTTCCCAGTTACACATACCTAAGATAGTATTAAAGAGAATTTATGTTCCCTGATCATCAACTAGTAAGGGACTGGGCAAGTTAATGTCAATGGAAAATTCATAAAGTAAAATCTACAATGGGGTCGATGGAAAGACGAGTGTAAAACCAGCTGCCCTACGGCCTGGCATCAGTGCGGCCAGAAACACAGGTGAGCTCAGAAACACACAGGAATATTCTTTGGTACCCCAATGGTGATAGGTTCCTGGCCAATCCCTGAGGACCCCAACACTGGAGATTTGCCCTTGCATTTCAAGTCCACTTGCTTATTGTCCCCCCAATCTCTATCATCACTGCAGGTGTGAGCTATCTAGGCCCCATCCTCTGCGCTCAGATTCAGCTCAGATTCTTAAAAAGAACGAACCACCAGGCTCGGTAAATTCCAACTTTGATCTCAACCCCATCACCCCACTGATAGACACAATCAGAAACTCACCAGATCAAGTCTGATAACTCTAATCAACATACATAATTAAAGTAACATCTATCCTATGGGCAAGAAGGGGGTTACCCTAAGTTTAAAAACACCCAAAATGCTCCTCCTGTTCCCCCTTCACTCATAGGAATAAGCGTAGACCTAATTATGTCTAGGAAGTCAGGTAAAGGTTACCTTAAGGCTCAATTTAAAGGGTGTGTCAATGCTCCCAGTTTCCCTGACCTCCCCTGGGACCTTCCAGAAGAATTCTGATCCTGGGCACAGATATTTTTGGTACACTTGCAGTGGAGTGAGGTGGAAAAGTGGCCAGGGAAAACTCCTCCATCCCTCTGACCAAGACAGCTGGCATGGTATCGTGCAGTGAGTCTGCATTCTGGAGTCAGAAGGCCCTGGTTTTAAATCTGTTCTGCCACTAACCAATTGGGTGACTCTGGGCAAATTCTTTATTTCCCAAAGCACTGTCTCCTCAACTCTTAAATGAAGATAATTCTGGGCATCTTGCAGGATTGTTAGGTTGGGTAGGTGTGCAAAGGTCCTGGTACACAGGAGAGTCTGGCTATTATTAATATTCCCAGAACTAGGATGGGGCTCATGTCTGCTCAAGTCCAGCCTGATGTAAGTGTCCTCATTAGGTGTCAAGACCGGGATCCCTGCCATAGTCTTCCTTCTACACAGGAGACAACAGCAAACGGTGTAGATGAGAAGTCTCTGTCCTAGGTCCTTTGGACAAAGCAGAGTGGACTGGCGGGCAAGCAGATTCTGGCCGGCCTCCTCCAGGTGGTCCATGTTCAGGGATAGGCTGGGATTTTGGAGTGAGACTGCACCTCCTGCCTCCCCTCCCAGAATTAACTCACCCATGTGATAACTTCCACGCCTAGCACAGTGACTCTCATGCAGTAATTGCTCATTAAATGAATATTTATTTGTTGCAATGCTCTGTTATGAGTTGAATTTTATCCTCCTCAAATTTGTACGTGAAAGCCCTAATTCCTATTACCTCAGGATGTGACCTATTTGGAGAGAGGTACCTTTCCAGAGGTCATCAAGTTAAAATGAGGTCATTAGTGTGGGGGCTTACCCAAAATGACTAGGATCCTTATTTAAACAAACAAACAAACAAACAAACAAACAAAAATCAGAGGCAGACATAAGAAGGAACGTCACACAGTGATGAAGACAGTGCATCTACAAGCCCAGGAATGCCAAGACTGCAGCTTTGGCATGGAAGAGATCCTCCCCGCAGCCCTCAGAAGGCCCCATCCCTGAGGATGCCTGGATCTGGGACTTGCAGCCTCCGGCACCGCGAGACAATACTGTGCTGTTGTTTAAGCCCACCCAGTTGGCTGTTCTACATCACCGCAGCCCACGCTGACCCATACAGTCACTCTGAGCGGAGATCTCTGTCATGTGAGCTCTAGAGCCCCTCGACCCTTCCTACATTTTTCTCCCCAATTACATATTCGGTCTCTTTTTCCTTTCTGCCGATGCTGCCCCTTCCCAGCTCATCAGAAAATGTTGCTTCTGGGCCTTCCTTTCTAGTGGGTGGCTTGTGCTGTCCTCCTCTTTGAGGTCCTAGCAGTTCTGGAAGCACAGCAACGTGGAGGGCCAGGCATCTCATGGCCTCTCTGAAACTCGGTATGTCTCTTGTCCCTGTGGTTGAACAGGTGACATGTGCACAGACACGGGCATGACAGCTAGAATGGGAGCAGCCTGGGATGCCTCCCACAGGGGACAGCATCGTTATCATACTACGGGCTGGCTGAGAAGGAGCAGACAGTGTGTCCTGAGGGGGGCTCGAACCTACAGTTTATGCCAACTGAGAAATTCTTACATCGGCTCTAAGACTTGTCCTCCGTGGAGCTGCCATAGGAGGTGGGTCTCTAGGGGTGGGCTTAGTTGCCATGGAGACAGCTGGGTGAGAAGGGGTTAAAGATGAACCAGCTGTTCACTCAACTAAGCTTGAGCCCACTTCTTTTCCTAAAACAGAACTCATTCAAGGTCATCACATCGGTCTCTCTGGCCCTGGGCAGGGCAGTGCCCATTCCGGCCCCATCTGTTTCCAGCATTGGAAATTCTGCTCCTCCAGCGGCCACCACTGGCCATCAGAGTCTCCTTCCCCTTTCACCCCTGAAGAAGGATCTTCATAGTAAACGGCTCTCACAGATGGGTTTGCCCAGAGAGGGTGGGTACACGTTGGAAGGCAAGGGCCAGAGACAAGGGGGAGAGGCGTGTATACAAGGGCACAAATCCCGCAGAATTCTGATTATTAAGAAAAAGATCTATGCCAACGTCAAGGAATTAGCCAAAAAAGCCAAGGTAAAGAAAAATGAGCTGATTCTTCTTAAAAGTTACTTTTAACAAATGATACATTTTTGGTCACAAATTCCAGAGAGGGACACGAGCTCGACTCTTCCCATTACTGGTGATACTAACTTCCATCTTTGGGTAAAAGTAGTGTCTCCCAGATTTCTTCTCTGTAAAGTGTCTATTTTTCTTGTTATGATTAATACATGTCTTGTGGGGAGATGGCTTGAGACTATGTAAATATCCTATTTTTTCATCATACTTTCATTTACTAATTTTAGTATTCATCAGCCATTCTTCCTGAAATAATTATTACTGAATTTTGCCAAACGGTGATTTTCTATTTCCCTAGGTCCTTTTACATTTTTGAGTTAGAATTCTAGTAAGAAGAGCTTCCTACCTCCCCCGTGAATTATTTATTTATATCAAGAAGGAGCATAGATTCTTATTTTATCCTATTGCTTATAGTCAAATAGTATCACTTATTTTCTTGCTCAGATTGTCCCAGATTGGCTATTAGGGCCAACTTAAGTTGGCTCCTGTGCCCTTCTTACACGTACTCCACATTTTTGTTACTACTCCTTGCCATTAGCATATAGCCAAAATTAAATCATAAGGAGGCATTAGCCATCTCCAAATCGAGGGATATTCTATAAAATAATTGTCCTATATTCGTCAACAGTACCAAGGTCATGAAAGACAAAGAAAGACTGAGGACCAGAGCGCTAAGGAAATGTGCTTACAGAACGTCACCTGTGACCCTGGGTAGGATCCTCCACCAGGAAAAGGGGGACAATCAGTGGGACAATTGGCACAATGTGAATCAGGCATGTATATTACCTGGCATTATTGTATAAATGTTAATTTCCCGATTTTGATAATTGTCCTGTGGTTATATAAGATGTTAATTTTGGAGAAACTGGGTGAAGGGTATATGAAAGTTCTTTGTACTATTTTTGTACCTTTTATAAGTCTAAAATTATTTCCAAAAATGAAAAGTTAAAAAAAAATTTGAAGATGACTTTTCCAGGGGAAGGAAGGGAGGTTGAGGGTAGGGGACGCAAAACTCAAGGGATTGTTCCTTATTCGCATGAATAAAATATTCCAGGCCTGGATTCTCCCTCCTGCACGTCCTGTCCCGAATGATGTCCCCTGCATGGCCTGAGTCACAGCATGGATTTGTCTCTCTTCCCCAGAGACGCATTTTCATTTCTCCACAGCCTCTACCTGAAGAACGCCAACAGGAGACCCCACTGCTTGGGGCCTCTGACTCCTGCTGCTATGTTCACTGGGAAAATCAATTACAGCCTAATTACCTCAGGGGGTTAATTAGCATCATGTCGCTTGGGTGTCCTCTGTGAACGGAGCAGACAGTCAGTCCCCGGTCAGTGAGCAGGGGCGACACTGAGACAGAGATTTCCCAGGGAGAAAAGCCTGCCTCAGGGCTGGGAAGGCACCCCTGCCAGTTGGGGAGTAGATAGGGCTGAGGCAGCAGCCAGGGTGGGTGGAGGTGAGAGGTGCTGATGGAAGCGAGTCCCTGCCTAATTTAAGCTCCCCTATACCACAGGCACAGAGACACACAGACCGACAAGTACAGCTGCAAGATTCCTGGGGCAGAGCAGGTTCCGGCAGTTGCTGGAAATCACTAGAATCCGGGAGAAGGCATGAAGCCCTGAGCAGCTCAGGGAGCTGGCTGTGTGAGGGCAGAGGCTGGGGCCCTACCAACAGTGGCTGCAAGCACTTTTATGGCAGAGAAAGACATGGGATGAAGTCAGTAGGCACTGTCATGGGCCACGGCCAAGAGTAAAATGAAATTGAGGAAGTCTGATCTTTGAGGAGTCGCATCTCCACACTCACAGCATCTTCCCACCAGGATGAACGAGAACCTAGCTGGCAGGAGACACTCTCCCACCACACTGCGCTTTTCCTGGGATGTCCCGCCATGTGGATGGATGGCTTCTTCCTGGTCTACCTAAGCTAGGAAGGTTGGACATCAAGGAAGGGGAAGCCCTTGCTTCTTGTGCTACATTACTTGGGCAGTTAGAGACTTTACAAGTAGTTCTATAATTCAATAAATCAAGCTTAAATACCAGCTCTGCCACTTAGCTGCATGAACTGGGGCAACCATGCCACTCTTCCGAGCCTCATTTTCGTCATCTGTAAAATGGAGGTGAGAAGGTTTACCTCCCACGGTGGTTGTGGGATTAAACAAGATGGTGCCAAGTGCAGTAAATAAACATCAGCTCCCTCTTCAAATAACCCGTTTTAGATTAACGACACTCATTTGATCTTGAGGGTTTTCTTTCGACAGATCTGAAGCTTCAAAACGATCACATGGAAATTCCAGAACCTTCTCAATATTCTGACATAGGTGAGAGCCAAAGGTGCTTTCTTTGGCTAGTAAGGAAAATGAGCCAGGAAGAGGGGCAGTGCATCCACTTGGGGAGGATGCAGAAAAGGAGCAGCCCCTCAATGCTTTCTTAAATGAGCAGACCATGGTGCTACCTGCCTGCGCCTTTATTCCCAGTCCCCAAAAGGAACTTGCAATTAGTTTCAAAGCACAAGTGACAGTCGGTGAATAAGAGCCATGAAGAGTGATGAACACATAATGCAACCAAAGTTAAATACAACTATTCCTCTCCCAGGCCATTCAAAACCCGAGCAGCTGCTTTTTCATTCACATCATCTACTCATCTGCCTTTGCAATTTGCTATTCAGGAAACATCACTTTTTTTTCCAGGATAATTAATTACCTATTTCTTTCCATTAAAATGCACAAACAACTTGGGACAGAGAGTAAATCCTGGGAAATGGCATGGTGGCCAATGTAGTGCCTGCCTTTACTTTCTCCTTCCGTGTTCAACTTTGCAACTTGGAGCTAATTGTGGCTCCTGAAATCACATTTCTGCTGAGAAAAGCTAAACCTGCTCTCTGAAATGTTTACCCACCACACAGCCAATTTCCTGTCCCCACCTGGATCTGCCGGCCTGGCAGGGAGGCTGCGCTGGCTCTGCCTCCCCGTGTGTATGCGTCCACACCGATGGGCACCACATTCACACACCGGCCTAAGGGCACACATCCATACGCTTGTCACTTACACCCGGACGTGAGCCATCAAAGCGCCCAAGAGAGGCTTCCCACACCCCACATGAAATGTGCAGGACACTTTGAATTCTTCTGCGTGAATGCCTGTCCCACTGCACACCACGGGCCAGCTCCTGGCCACCCCGCCCCCTCTGGGAACCTGTGGGTCTCACCTCAGTGATTTGTGGGTTGGAGCACTTGACGTTGTGGCTGGACCAGTCGAGCCAGGGGCTGGAGGGGCTGGTACAGTGCTGCTGCAGGGTGCACCTGCGCTCGCCACTGCACCAGCCGCACTCGAACTTCCGGTCGGCCTTCAGGCAGAGGCCGCAGCTCTCCCGCTGCGCTGCACACTTGTAGAGGTGCACTGCAAAGACAGGGGGTGACACAGCAGGATTGGAGTGGGCTCCTAGGGACCACGCCTCTTCTCAGAGGCACCATGGAGCAATCGGCCTCGGGCATGGACAACACTGGTGATCGACATCATCCTTGCAAGGGTAACTGATGGGGAACAAATACTGGACTGAGCCTCTTTGTTGCTGAAAGGTACTGCAGAAAATGCTATTTAAGAGTTCTGGCTCTAGGGGCACCTGGGTGGCTCAGTGGATTAAGCCTCTGCCTTCGGCTCAGGTCATGGTCTCAGGGTCCTGGGATTGAGCCCCGCATCAGGCTCTCTGCTCAGTGGGGAACCTGCTTCCCCCTCTCTCTCTCTGCCTGCCTCTCTGCCTACTTGTGATCTCTCCCTCTGTCAAATAAATAAATAAATAAAATATTAAAAAAAAAAAAGAGTTCTGGCTCTAGACTGAATCATATCAGGGCTTGGACTGTGGCCTTGCTACTTCTGGTGATGTGACAGAATGTCACTTCCCTGAACCTTGTTTACTTAATCTATGACACGGGGGTGATCGTTGTCTTTTGGGAGGTTTGAGTGAGGTACCACGTCTTAAGTACTTAGCACAGTACCTGAGTGCCTGTAACTCACCTGATGGGCCACACAAGCTTAGGCTCTTCTCTTTGAGGTCACACTACATTCTTCTGCACTGTCTTTCCTACATGGGGCCCTCATCACAATAGGCAAGGACTGATTTCCCCATTTCAGGTAAAAATGAAGCTCCAAGATGTATATAATGAGTCTTTTTTTTTAAAGATTTTTATTTATTTATTTGAGAAAGCATTAGAGGGGGAAGGGGCAGAGGCTGAGAGACAAGCAGACTCCCCACTGAGCAGGTTTGATCCCAGGACCCCAAGATCATGACCTAGACCTGAGCTAAAGTCAGATGCTTAGCTGACTGAGCCACCCAAGCACCTCAGTATATAATAACTCTGGAAGCTTGCTAAGGTTAGTGCCCAAGCTAGGGTGGTGGCATTCCAGCTCTCTGTGCCGATAAGACTATAGATCCCAAGAGGATCCCGCCCAGACACCGGGGACTGAGTGATCTGGGAAAGAGGTCAGCTTGGCTCTAAAAGGCCAAGTGGCTGGCAAAGTGCAGGCAGAACTGAGGAGACAGAGTAGACACAGTCCTGTTCATGTCCCCTGCATTGGGGGTTGACATTCCCACAGAGGACAACCTGGCTACTTAACAGGTCACTTTTGGAGTCGGCAGACCCTTGGCCTTTGCTTTTGTCTCTTACTGACTTAGAAGGCCTAGACTGGCCAGTCTGCCGAGGTGTGTTTGGGGAACCCGGGACTTCATTGTCACCCACTGATGTTTTGAATCCAGAATCCTCAGTAGAATTCTCCAGAAACAGAATACTCAGAGAATCATTTTCAACTTTTCTGGTCAAGCAGACATAAGGACTAGGGGTTGGGGGGTGCCTGTGCTGGAAATTGGGAACAGGCCCGGGGTGGGGGGGCATTTTTTTTATTCCTCCATGGGTCATCATCCTGTTCCTCTGCTCTGTCAAGTGTCCCTCAGTCCCAGGTGCAGGGACTATATTTAAACATCCTCATGCCCATGGCTTCTTACAGTAGAAGGTAGGAAACGGGAATCTTAGGATGAACTATTACATAGTGAGCGTTTACTAACTTGCACAAATGGCGCGCGTCTGATACCTTATTTGGTCTTCGTGCTGACCCCAGGAGGGGATCGTCCCTTCCCGCATTTCACAGGGAAGGAAACTGGAATGAAGGCAGGGGCAGTAAGTAGTCTGAGTTCCCCTGCCTGTAAGTGAAAACACCAGGATTTGAATTCTAGATTCTAGAACTCAGGTCCATAAACACCATGGCCGTCTCCACCCGACACAGCGCACGGGCACCAGAAACACATGAGCCCTTGGAGGGACGAACAAGGAGATGGTGCTACCTGAGTGTCCCAAGATGTCGAGAGCCCCTAGGGAGGGGTCTGATGTAAGCCTGGATGTGGCCGTTCTCGTCTATCCTCCAGGTACAAAGGCGACCTCTGGGATCCCAGCCCAGATCTCGGCAGGGAGAATGTCTGTCTCTCAGCAGTGAGGAAATGTGGCCCAGGTACAAGGAGAAAGAGAACAGAAATCTCCCTTTCTTTCTCCCAGCCTAAGTGGACTCAACTTCCTTGAGGGTGTGTGGGTGAGGGCCTCTGGTGGCTCTGGTCCCCTCTCTGTGCCCATGGGTGACCCTCAGGCTGAGGGAGAAGCTGGGGCAGCTCTAGCTACTTGAAATGTAGTGAGATGTGGCTCACGGTGTGAGGAGAGGTGTCTGGAGGGTAGAAGGCTTGACATCCCACAATGGCCCAAAGGACAGTCGGGTGGTCCAGCATGTGAGCTCTGAAACTGGACATCCTTCGTTCAGATCCTGGCTCTTAACTTTCTGATTCAGCCTGTTTTTTTTTTTTTCTTTCCTTTTTCAGCTTTATTAAGGCATAACTGACCAAAAGAAATCCTAAGGTATTTAAAGTATATACTGTGATGATTGGATATACATATATATCATGCTAGGGTTCATCCCATCTAGCTAATTAACATATCAATCACTATATATATTGATTGTATATATAAAAAATCATATATATAGTGATTGATACATAGTGATATAGATAGATAGATAGATTAGAACTATACATTTGGGTGGTACTCTTTCCATAAACCTCAATCATACAATGCAGTGTTAGCAACTACAAACACTGTGCTTTGGGTTAAATCCTTAGACTTTATCCATCTTACAGCTGCAAGCCAGCACCTTCTAACAATCTCTTTATTTCCCCCCACCGGCCCCCAGCAACCACTTTTCTAGTCTCTGTTTTTATGAGTTTGACTTTTTTCTTTTTTAAGATTGCACATATCTATCTTAAAAGGCTGGAGTGCCTCGTCAATGTGCATGCATTCCTGTGCCGAGGCCAAGGCTAACCTGTGTACTTTCAGAATCTGTGCTGCGGAAGCGAGTACTCGTGGTTCGTTTCTGAACCTCTTTGGGGCTCAGTTTCCTTATCTATAAAATGAGAATGATACTAGTACACTCCTCTCAGGGTTGTTACGAAGATTAAGGAGAATCATCTCAAAAAATCACCGGCTAAGGGGCGCCTGGGTGGCTCAGTGGGTTAAAGTCTCTGCCTTCAACTCAGGTCATGATCCCGGGGTCCTGGGATGGAGCCCCACATCGGGCTCTCTGCTCAGCAGGGAGCTTGCTTCCTCCTCTCTCTCTGCCTGCCTCTCTGCCTACTTGTGATCTCTGTCTGTCAAATAAATAAATAAAATCTTTAAAAAAAAATCACCAAGTGAGTGCCTACCCACACTGGCATTGCTTTTGTCCCTCTGGAGAGCAGACAGGCACGTTGATATTTGCTGCCTGAAGGGCAACTCCTGCCTGTGGCACGTGGGAGGAATTGCCCGTGAGTTTGTACATCGATGGATCAGGGTGGCCGTCATAGAGCGTCCCTTCCTGGTCAGCCCAGCTCCTCGCTGAGCTTCCCTGCAGCAGTCCTGGGCTTGCATCCTCCAGCTTGCCCACCCCCCCCACCACCTTAGGACCGGGGGTCACAGCCTCACAAGCCTTCTTTGTGCAGTAACGGGACCAAGGACAGGGGAATCAGACCCTAATTGAAAACAGGATCTCTATTTCCCTGGAACCTGGCAGGACGTTCCTGCTTGCTGCTTTCCCAGGTCAGGTTCTGTAGACCCTTCAAAGTCTCTGGGAGCCAAAGAAAAGTGCGATGAGCCAGCAGCTGCCCGGCGGATGCTCTGGTTGTAACGAAACAGGGTTCCCAACAGGACTCCTTTGATGGCTCCAAATGTTGCTTTAGGATCCTCTGAAGAGTTCCGCTGACAGAGGGAGTGTATTATTCATGGCACAGCGGCTGGCCAGCTCTGATCCCTCTGCCCCAGTCTTTCCCGGGGTCACGAAAAGATCAAAACCCTACCCGGAAGTAGCTGCTCACCTTTCAGGTCCTGCGGGTTGTCGATGATGAAATTGCCATTCCACACCACAGCGAAGTCCACGGCCAGGTTGCTGATGTCCGTCCCATCGTACTGGTACTGCGGGGAGAGGGGCAGAGAGCACACGGCTCGTGAGGCTCCCTATCACAGGGGGTCAGGGATGCTGCTGGCATCTTGGGGGACCGGGGCTACAGCAGAAGAGAAACCGGGGCTCCGGCTCCCTCTGGGCTGAGAAAGGAGCAGAGGGAGAATCAGGCGAACCCCATTTGCTGCTCGATTGATGTCTGTGACGCCCTCCCCCCGACTCCCAGTCACTAATGCCAAGCGGATCCCACCCAAACCCCTTAGTGTGGTGCTCCCTGCCTCCCATCATCCAAATCCAAACTCACTTCTCCACCCTTGTCTTCCACTGCCCTCCTGCAGAAAGCTTTGAATCCACCTGTCTCCAGACACAACGGCCCCAGCAAGTCTCTGCCTCTGTCAGCTCACATTGCCTAAGGAGCTCCCCTTTCTCTCTCCAGCCTCCACCCTTCAACCTGCCTGTGTTCTTCTGGTCCAGCTCAGACTCACCTTCCCCGGGTGTCTTCTCTGACATCCCTAGAGGCCTCCTCCGAGCTCTCTCGCCGACCCCGCCCCCCAACCCCCGCCCCCCTGCATTGCCAGTTTTGTCTCTCACTGCCTGAGAGCTGCTCTGCATCTTTTCACGTGCAAGTCCACGTCCTGCTGTGTGAACCCCACCAGAGCCTGGAGCAGAGCATATGCACAACAAACAGGGCTGTGGTGGCTGGTGGGCTGGGCGCCGCAGGGGTCCTCTGGCTGCACATGAGCTTTATTTCAGCCAACAGTCCATTAGGGAAAGAGCTCAGAGCTTCTGGTCACGGATCTGACCAGGCCGACCATGAAAGGCCTCAAGCTGTGGCCAGGAGTCCACTCTCGCTCTCTCCCATGCTGGTCCTACAGAGGACATGCAAGCCTGGCACACACTTCAGAAATAGGCTGTCTGGTGGCCCAGCCTCTGCCCCTCAGTGAAGACAGGCTCTGGGAATCCCCTCCCGAGAGACCTGGCCCGCCCTGGCCACTGAGATCTCAGGGCAGGCCACGCTCCTGTCCGCCCCTCCTGCCCCCTGCCCTTCCCGCCAGCTTCCTCCCTTTGTCCTGCTGCATTTCCTTCTCATCCCACCTTCTCCTTGTGCTTGGCGGCCTTCCACTGATTACAAATTCTATCAAGCGCCTGTGACCTGGGAATCTGACAGCCCCCTGATAAGAAGCCCAGATTCTCTTTATCTCTCCCAGGCGAATTAGCTTCCCTCAACACCTCTGTCACATCACCCCCCATCTCCAGCTGACCCCCCATAGTCGGAGACAGGAGTTGGCAGATAAAAAGATCTTCTCTGGGCTAGTATTATAATTAAACACCTCGTGCTTTCTGTCTGGCGCGCAGGACTGGTTTAACCCTTGCAGTTCTCAAAACTCACTACTCCCTCCTTCCCCCTTTCCCCCTCTCCGCCTGCCATTCTACTTTTCCTGAGCTCCTGTCCCCATCCTCTGGTTTACGCTTAAATGGCGATGGCGGTGTGTGGTGGCGTCTACTGGCGCTGGCTACGATTGTCATGAAGGCCAAGAGGTCTCTTTGAACTCAGGAAGGGCACAAAGCTCTCCACTGATGCCAGAGGGTCCTCATGCATGTCACTTGGCCTCCTCTGTCGCCACCAAAACGTTCGGCTCTGCTTTGAGGGGTGCCAAGTGCTGGCACCCTCCTCTGCCCCCGGGGATATGGGGTCAGCCCGTGGACCCGGGAGGTTCTGGGAACGGGGGCAGCTCAGGCCTTGGCCTCGGCAGGGCGGTGAGAGAAAGCTCTGCGGCAGGCGGGTGCGGGCGGGTGCGGGCGGGCGTCCCCTTACCGAGCTGTTCTGGCACTGGACGCTGGAGCTGTTGAAACGCAGGGCAGGCACGCGGTGCACCGCACCCTGGATGTTGAGGACACACTCATAGCCTCGCTGGCCTGACTGCGGCTGGGGCAGGTTTCGAGCCTTCAGAGTGATGGGCTTTACCTCTCCGACCGGTATCAGAATCTCCTCTGTGGGCACCAGCTGGGGACAGTCCTGGGGGAGCAAGCGGAGAGACACCATCTGTCCCGACTCGCACCTTCGAATGCGTCTCAGCCGGGGCAGGGGGCAGGACCCGGGTGCCGGGCCAGACCTCCTTGTACCTGGGTAGGCTGCCCACGAGAAGGATGTACCTTGTTTAAGGGGCACTGGGGAGTCAGCAGGGGAAATGAAACCTCTCTCTTAGCTCCCGGGGCTTTGATATTGTCATCCCCAGTCCACACGCTGTCCCAGATCTGGTATGTGTGTTACAATTTAGGAATTAATTTCCAAGCACCGGTTGGCAGGCTATGGATTTTATCTCCTGCCACACAGGATAAAAGAAGCCCCTGCGTGTCCCTGTGCCCAGCCTGGAACGTCTGCCTCTCGGTTTCATCCCCTCCCCGGCTCCTGTCCCCTTTGCACCGTCCGGCCAGAGGCATTCTGTTATCCACAGCGTCAGCTTCTCCGTTCCAGCTGAGTCGGCCTTTCCAGAAGGGGGATCAGTGCTCCGGGCAACGCTCTAAACACTTGCTCTGGCTTTTTATCTCATTTCATTACCAGGCCCTGCATGAATGCCATGTTGCTTCAGAAAACAAAACCGAGAAAAGAAAGTCTTGGTGGGGAGGGGCTGTGGGAAGGACCTTGCGAGGAAGTGAGAAAGCCGGACTGATTTTCTGGAGTTCTGTTCCTAGATGTTGCTTCTCTCCCAGAGGTCACGTTGCCACCTTCCCGCAGCTCTGATCCCCTGCCCACTCTCTTCCTCATGGGAAGACGGAGTCCAGCAGCCTCTGGCAGGGAGGATGGTAATGCTTCCTGGGACCAACAAGGGAAATTCTTGAGGGGGGGGGTGGGGGCGCCTGGCACTTAGTGCCCTGGGGCCAGAGCTGCTGCACTTCTTTCGAGGTGTGGGACAGTCCTGAACAAGGAGAACGGTCCCTAGCCCAGTGCTAAAGGCGCTCCCTGGTAAGAAGCCGTTGGTGACACAGGCAGTGTTGAGCAATGGACAGCTTTAAAAGCAGAATTTGGAGGAGACCTAGACCTAGGGGACCTAGGGACCCACCTAGGAGGCCTAGGGGCTGAGGCAGTTGCTTCTCTCCTCAGGTCTCAGGTACAAGCCCTCACCAGCTGGCCTCTGCCTCCTTCTTACCCTGGGGGCTCTCATGCACTGCTCCAGCCACCTGGGATTTCAGGTGGGTTCTGAGGGGCAGTATCCCCAACTCTCGGGCCTTTGGTCCTTTGAAGATCCTTTTCTCTCTACCGGAAACACTCACTGGCACCTCCTGCCGCTCTTCGACCTCCTGGCTCCTGCCTCAGCCACTCTGTAGCTGAATCTCATAATTAGCCTTCAAATTCGGCTCTGCAGCTGCTTTTCTGGAAGGCTGTCCCTGACCCTTTCCCTGCCTTGGCCTTCAGGATGGGTTACAGATGTTCTCCCATGATTGCATTTAGCCCTCAGGATCGCAGTTTCTTGTTGACTCACTGTCCTCACTGGTGTGGGAGCCTGGAGGCTCAGGCTGTGTCTCATTCACCTCAGGGTCCCTGGTCTCTATCCCAGTTCCTGACATGCAGTGGGTACTTGGTCATAGCTCGTTGGGAGGGTAAATAGAAAATGAGAAAATGAAGCAACACGTGAAAAGATCACAAACTTTCTATCTCCGGCTTTCTACATTCTTCAGAGAATGAGGGTCGAGCCCTGCCTTGTGGACACCAAGAAGCTCGAGGAGTTTGATTTCCAAAGCTGTGGTTGGGAATGGTCACTACTTCTGGAGTCGCACGATTACTAAGTGGGCCTGTCCAAATCTAGTAAGAATCCTGAGAATTTATGAAACTCTGGATAAATTTTCCACAGAAACTTATTGAGCAGGACCTGGATGAATGTCTGGGGTCACTAGTGCCCCCTGTCACCTGTAGGCTAGCTGCATGTGAGGACCCCCAGCAGACAAGGTCTCTACAAGAGACAGGATCACAAGGCAACCCCAGAGCAGATGGGTCCCTGCTTAGAAGCCAGTCACTCAAGCTGCCAACTCATAGACATGCTCTTTACTGCACTCTTCCTCTCATGCCCTGAGGGCATGCTTGACAGTCTTTCATATATTTATAGCCCAGAAAAAAAATGAACACCACTTTAGGGAAACCCAGGCATCCCCTGGAAAAGGAGATACTATTTCCTGTTAGGGGCTAAAAAATCCCCATCGTGTCTAATAAATTAAAATTTTAATTTAGACTAGAAATAAGGCTGAGGTATAACGAGGGTGTGTGTGTGTGTGTGTGTGTGTGTGTGTGTGTCTGAGACAGAATAAATTTTCAGACACAGAACTAGTTGATACATTGTAAGTGATGACTAGTTGTTTTTCATCTCTAATGAGTTCAGAGAACAAATTCAAATTTTAGCAGCACAATCTTCAAGATGTGTTTCTGGAATTATGATGTCTTGTGTCAGTAAACAAGATTGTAGAATGCTTTTAACTTTGGCAAATTTACATATATTACAAATATATTTATATACATATTTATTGTATTACTTATTTATTTACATATAATACACACATACACATGTACACATCCTTTGTCTAGGTTAAGTTGGGTCTAACCTGGAGGTTGGAGAATCATAAGAAGACATTTGATAAGTACTCCTTGTTTTTTTTTGTTTGTTTTTTGCTTTTTTCTTAAGGGATTCTAAAATTTTAGAAAAGAGTCCCACGGTCTGCTGTTTCAAGACCTTCAGGGACCAAATTTAAAGATAATGACTGGGGCACCTGGGTGGCTCAGTGGGTTAAGCCTCTGCCTTCAGCTCAGGTCATGATTCCAGGGTCCTGGGATCGAGCCCCGCATGGGGCTCTCTGCTCAGTGGGGAGCCTGCTTCCCCCTTTCTCTGCCTTCCTCTCTGCCTACTTTCAATCTCTCTCTCTGTCAAATAAATAATATCTTAAAGAAAAAAAAAAAAAGACAATGATTAGGGGCTTCCCAAATGCCCTAACAGGTTTTAAGATTGCCTCAGTACAAACAGATGTCTTATCCTCTGCTTGTTTTTTTGTGGGGGTGGGGCTTGTTTTGTTTTTTGCTATTTCAGGCCACATGGAGTAGGATTCTTTCTTTTATTCTCTGGGGTAAAGGGAAGAAGGGGTTGGGGGTCAGGTATACTGGCTTCTTCTTGGGAAGCAGGGGAAGATCTAAAAGCCTGGGGTTGTGAGTGGCTCAGGGGATTAATACATTAAGGAGGAAGCAGCAAGTCCTGGGCAGCAGCGGGAGGGGTGAAGGCGGAGGGCAGGTTCAGGAGAGCCAGCAGCCCAGAGCACTGCTAAATTGTGGGACCTTCAGGGCCTCAGGGCCTCCAGGAAGGCCAGTGGGTTTCATCAGATACAATGAGGCCACTTGCAACCCCATTGTTTCTATGAGCACACACACACACACACACACACTTGCTGTCCTAAGAATGAAATAACCACACTACACTATGCTTTCCCCCCAGAATGTTAAGATGGGTATCAGCATTAAAATGCCCATCGCAAAGCTTTTCTCCCTGTCTTTAGGTCATCTTACTCCTCTCTCTGTCTCCAGGCCAACTTGGCAGCAGGACCACCTCCTTGGCTGCAATCTGAGTTTCTGTCCAGATGAACAGATGTCCTATCTGGGAATATCCCAGGGGCAGTGGGTGGGCTGGAGAGGAGGAGCCCCGGCTCCGGGGAGGGCAGGACCCTGGCGTGGGAGCCCCGCACTGCTCAGGACTGCATTGCCCACTCTGTTTAGCTGTGCTGCTCAGCACGGAGGGCTCTTCGGCCCCCGAAACGACTTCTCCCTCGCGGAAATGGCATTATCTTCACCCACTGGACTTCAAAGAGAGAGAGCAGCTAGTATCCTGGGAAGCTAATCGGATTTATTTGGTTCTATCTTTCCCCTGGGACAGGGCGTAAAGAAGATATTTATGTATCTACATCTCACTAGGCCTGGTTTAGCCGTGGAGGGAGATGAGCTTTTAGAGCCGAAAGTCATACACAGTAAGCCATACATAGTCCCGCGCACGGCCGCTTGCTAACACCATGTCCCAGCTTGATCCAGCCCAGGGAGGCAGAGACTCGGGGGTTGGGGGGGGGGCATCAGGGATCGCCTATGCTCTGTGCCGTGGAAAGGTCTGGCTCATAACCTTAAAAGAGCTCGAGAGATTGTTCAGTTGAAATTCAGTTTCCTCATCTATAAAATGGGCCCAGAAATACCTGACAGGCTTAGATGGCTTAAAAGAGAGGCCTATGAAAATATGTTGTAAATGGCAATAAACGAATACAAACATGAATATCCCTGTGTACTTCTTGTGTGTGTGTGCATGTGTTTGTGTGTGAACCCAGGATCAAAGGACGTCGGCTTACCCACAGTCAGCCTGGGGACATTTACTATGAGTCATGCCTTCTGCATGTATCTGATGATCCTAAGGAAGTTGCTTAACTTGCCTAAACTCCCGTTTACTCATCTATAATAGAACACATTTCATAGAGTGGACTAAATGACTATATGTATACACATATATGTATGTGTTGCATATGTATGGGGTTGCATATATAACAATCACTCAATAAATGTTCACTACTGGGGTGCCTGGGTGGCTCAGGCTCAGTGGGTTAAGACTCTGCCTTCAGCTCAGGTCATGATTTCAGGGTCCTGAGATCGAGGCCCCGCATCGGGCTCTTTGCTCAGTGGGGAGCCTGCTTCCCCCTCTCTGCCTGCCTCTCTGCCTACTTGTGATCTCTCTCAGACAAATAAATAAAATCTTAAAAAAAAA